>VZTT01018677.1:34318-46974 GCA_013400855.1 Buphagus erythrorhynchus | reverse complement strand
GCCACACATTTGCATGTGTTGTTCTTCTCCCACCATATGTGACTCTTGACAAGATGATGTTTAAGCTTCCTGGTGTGGGGACCATAGACACAGCTGCTGTGATGAAACCTATTTCTTATTCCCAAAGCATTCATGGTTTTATGAGCAGTAGAGGAAAGTCAGTAGTTTTCATAAAACCTTGAAGCAAACATGCATGTGCAGACCAAAAGATCAGCATGAAAGTGCTCATTTTTGTTTTGGATGACGCTTAATCCCATGCACAAAGCTCTTGTGAGGATTCTTTAGCATGTGGGGTTTAATTGCCCAGTTGATGGGAATGTGTCTCTGCATAAGAGAAAACAAATGCTTTTTAAAAACCTGTTGAAATTAATTGAAGTGGAGGACAAGCCTAAAGCTCTCCTCTCTTCCTTCAATCCCTGTCATTTGGGAGGGACCTGATCTCCTCAGTAACTGGAGAGAAGGTGAGGGTTTGCAACACTGTATGAGAATGTGAAACCTCAGGTTTACTCCTATTGCTTTATTGTTTTAGATTATTTTCATTTTTAGCATATTTTTATTATCATTTATTATTATAGAAGCAAAATGAACAAGAACATGGGTTAAGTGTCCAGCACAGCAACTGCCTTTAAGATGAATAGCATTGTAGGATAGAGGACTCATGCCTGTAGATAATATTCTAATATATTTTGCTTGATTGTGTATTCCTTAATTCCCACCCCAGATAAGCATTCCTACTTCAGCCCAAGTCAGTGCTGTTCCTCATTCAGAGAGGTTTTGGTAAGCTCCATCTTCCTTGGTAGAGATAAAAGCGAAGCAACCTTCAGAGCTCAGTTCTTCCTTCCCCCAAGCACATGTTGGTCACTAGACATGGTTAATGTGTCCCTCTGTGTCCCAGCTACACCCTGGACAACGATCTGCTGACCACAGAGCAGAGGCAGTTCTATGAAGACAATGGGTACCTGCTCATCAAGAACCTCGTTTCTGACGAGGACATTGAGCGCTTCAGGTACGAGGCACTTGCCTGATGTGCTGGGGGGAGCTCTGGGAAGCTGGAGATCATTGGGCTCTTCCAACATGGATGCTCCCTCTGGTTCACAGGAAGGAGTTCATAAGGATCTGTAAAAGAGAGGTGAAGCCACCAGGAGTTATGATTATGAAAGATAAGTCCCTGAGATCCCAGTTCGGGCAGTCTGAAAAAGTGGTTAATAAAGTGCAGGACTTCCAGGAAGATGAAGAGCTGTTCAGATACTGCACTCTGCCAGAGGTAAAACAAAGAAAGGGTGGTGGTGGTGGAAGAGCCTGTATGAAGGTATCTGACCCTGCAGGTCACTCCCATAAACACACAAGGGAGGAAAGAAGATCAGATCAGCTTTTAAGAGTGTTCTGCATGAGCAAGGGATGGATGGAGGTTGGGGCAGAAGTCTTAAAGCAGTGCTGCTCTGCCCCTGCTGTGGAGCCAGTCAGGAATGTGACTTGGCCAAACCATGCCAGGCTAGAGGGACAGATCAGCAGCATGTTTTGAATGTGTTTTATCCAGCAAACCTCTGTCCCTGGGCAGGTCCAGCCTTGCAGCCAATATTCATGTGGCAGATACAGCTCTGTGGGAGTACCATCCCCATCTTTTCCACCCCTCCCAGCAGCCTGCAGCACCATCTTCCCTCTTGGCCTCTTCCCACCATTCCCATTTGTGTGCTTGCCAGATCCCACCTCCTGTCCTGCATCCCTCCATCCTCCTCCTGTACCCTTGCCCTCAGCCAAACATCCAGCTCCCAGTGCTTCCTCAGCAATATTTCCTCTTGTTTTTCATGTTTCTGATTTTTTTCTAATGTTTTCTTCCTTGTAGGTCCTCAAATATGTTGAGTGCTTCACAGGGCCAAACATCATGGCAATGCACACCATGCTGATAAATAAACTTCCAGATTCTGGTAAGGAAAACTTGGATTAGAGGAAAATGGATAAATTATTGTGTGCCAGAATTGAACTTAGTATTTTAGAAAAGCTGTAAAAAAATTAAACCCAAGTAACACTGAAAATTTACAAAGCCATTTTGGTGATAGTTTGTTTTCTTTTTATGCTGGTTTAATGATACAACATGAGAAAATGCAGGAGAGTTTTTGAGGCACAAAGTCTAAATTGTATGGGAAATGAGGCAAGTAGAAATGTCTTAACTGTATCTATTTAAGGAGCAAAATCAATGGAAAAATAAGTATATAAATTATATATAAAAGGCTCTTTTGGTGTGGATGATGTTTCCATTTCCATGGGGGAAAAATAACAAGCAAAACTTCAAGAATATTTATTTTTGTTTAGACTTCATGGAAGAGAGCCTCTAGGGCAGAGACTCTCTGTGGAGGCTGCAATCCATAAATTGAGATTTTTTTTTTTCCTCTTTAAAAAGAGAAGGCTAAATAAACATGAGCAGGGTGCAACACAGGGTTGGTTCTGCTTGCATCACAGCAGGACATTCAGTGGCTGCAGACAGCACAGCTGTTGGAAGGTCTTTGTGCCAGGGAGGTTTGTGCAACACTGTGCTGGTTAAAGTTCTCATAACTGGAGAGCAGCCAAAATGAGTGATGAAAATGTGTGGTGGTGGTGGTGAAGGCCAGCAAAAGGAGCCTTCTGAGGGGTCACAGAGGCTTTCTGTGTGACCCAAGAGCCACCACCATGGTCCATTTTGGGGTGGGATGGCAGCTCACCTGCTTGGCTTCTGTGGCTGGGCTGGAGCAGGCACTGAGTACACTAGGTGCTCCTGAGGATGTGCTGCAGTGGTTTAACAGGAAAGAAAAGGCTGTGTCATGTTTGATGAGGCTGAAGCCTTCTGAACCTGTGTTGCAGACAAGCAGACTTTCCTGCACCCCATGCATCAGGACCTGCACTATTTCCCGTTCCGGCCCGCGTCCCGCATCGTGTGCGCCTGGACCGCCATGGAGAGGGCTCACCAGGACAATGGCTGCCTGGTCGTGCAGCCAGGGACACACAAGACAACCCTGAAGCCTCATGCTTATCCAGAGCTGGAGGTGGAGTGTCATGGAGGGCTTGGGAAGGGCAGGCAGGAAGGGGATGTGTTTTGGCTGGGAAGGACTCACTGTAGGAGGAGGATGTGCAGGTCAAAGCTGAGGTTTTCAGTGATTTTTTTCTTTCCTGTTTATGCAAATACTGACACTGATTTGGTAGAGAGTTTCTTGGGTGACCTCACTCCATGTGACATGGGTAGATTTGCCTCTGTTCTCACCTTCACCTAGAAAATGTCCAGCACGATGTGGCATGACAGCATAAACACATGCCAGAGTTTCCACTGCCCTTGCCAAGTCTGAGGGCTCTGTCTCCTCCTGTCAACTTGTTCCTGCCAGGTAGCATGTGCACTGTCCCAAAGAGGAGAAGTCTGATAGTTAACAACTGGATGGAATAAAATACCAAGTTGTATCTTGCTCTTAAGAGTGTGTGTTTCCTGGCCTGGACTGTCTTTGGTGATGGTTATACCAGGGGCAGAAGGCTGGACTCCAGCAGTGGCAGAAGGCTGGACTCCAGCAGTGGCATCAGGCCACCCATGTGGGGTTTCCCAGTGCTCTTCTCTCTTCTCTGCAGCTGAGAATATCTTTGTCCAAAGCAGCTACAGAAAATATAGAAGGTATCATTTTTTTGTACGTCAGGCTTGAGGTAGAAGGACTAGGTAGGCAATAGTGAGACTTTTAGCTTGGCATATGGAATACTCTCTCCAGGGGAAAGCAGATCCATACCTGTCCCTATTGCCCTACTGTGCTCTGAGAATCAGCACTTCCTCTAATTTTAGCTGAGTGATTTCAATTCAGCCGTTTTCTTTCCTAGGGTAAAACCAACAAACTTTTCCATGGGCTGCTTAATGAGGATGAGAAGATTCCCAAGGTTCACCTTGTCATGGAGAAGGGAGACACAGTATTCTTCCATCCCCTACTCATTCATGGCTCTGGGATAAACAGGACATCAGGTTTCAGAAAGGTAGGAAAACATCTCTCAATACAGTTTTTTAATATTCTTGATTTAAAAAAAAATTATCCAACTATTCCTCTTTCTATTTTTATACCCCACCCCCTTTGAATCTTTCTCATTTCATGAATATGTGGATGAATATTATAAAGAGTTTTTATCTTCCTAATATACTTCAGCACTCTCTTGGTTTTTTATTATTTTATTTTTAAACATCTGTCTTCTGTAAGAAGAGCATGCTGTGCAGCTGCTTGAGAAAAACAGAACAGGAGCAGAAATTAGATGCTGAATCTATGTTTAAATTAAAGCCTATCTGGCTGTTGCTTTTCTGAAAGTTCCCTTTCAGTTGTCTCACATATCAGGACTTTCCCTAATTTTTTTTCCTGTCTTCTTTGTATCCCATCTCTGGATAACAGGAGTCTCCATCATTCACTCAATAAATAATATTTATTTATATCATTGCACAACATTTTTCTATAAAAGATTTGTTGACATGCTTAATTATTTAACTGAAACAGGCAAAAGTGCCTTCCTTTGGAGGCCTGCTCCTGTCTCAGAAGGGGTTCATCCAGCCACTGCAGCACTGCTCTATTTTTATTTTGGTTTGCCTATTGTGTGGCCTGTTTTTTCAGCCCCTGTGGCAGTTTATTGGTAGATTCAAAATAAGTGGGTGCAGGAACTCTGCGTGCAGGAACTAAGAGCCCTTACAGAACATACAGGTCTTTCTCAGCCCTGACTCTCCCTGTTCCCACTCCAGCTGCTGATATTTTGAGATCAAGTAGTACAGCTCATGCTGAGGGAGTGAGGGGGAGAAGGGAAGGAAGAGCATGTCAGCAGCAAGAGTATTTCTCCAAGGGGACGCTCTCCAGAGCGCTTGGAAAGGATGAAGGAATTTGCTGACATGATCTGTGAGGAAGGAGTGATGTGTCCACAATCTGGAATGCATGAGGTTTTCTTCCAGCAGTTGTTTGCAGTCAGTGTGACAGTGAGTGATGCCCACTTTCCTCACACAGAGCATCAGCTGCCACTTCGCCAGCTCAGAGTGTTACTACATTGATGTCAAAAACACGACTCAGGAGCACCTGGAGAAGGAGCTGCAAGAAATGGTTTGGAAGAAATACAATGCAACTTCTGTGGATCTCAAGGTGAGACTAGGCTCAGTGCCCTTTGTTGCAGACCAGGTCAATTCCCTTTCCCAAGTCTCTCGTGTGGCAGATTGGTGCTCTCTGCTATGCCTGGTTTGGCAGATCAGGCTGTACCAGACAGAGGTGCTTGGCAGGATAAAAGACCTGATGTTCAGAGGATGATTGGCAGGCTTTTTTGGGGCCCATTTCCTCATAATGTCTTGCTCGCTGGCAGCCTCTTCACCTCCCTTGAGCTCCAGAAGTTCCTTCTGAAGCTCTGCTTGTAGATAAAAAAATGTGGTCATTTGTCCTGAATTCAAAACTATAAGGTGGAATAAATCCAGTGCTTGTACAGTTTATATGCCCACAGTTCTTACAGTTTCCCCTCTAATGGTGGGTGGATTTTCCTGTTAAAACAAGTATCCATATCTGATTGCAGTAAAAAATGAGTTTTTTTTGCTTAAATATAATCCCATATCAGTTGTTTATACTCAAGGCTACAGCAGGTTTGTCAGCAGTGATACACACCTGCCTTAAGAAAAAAAAAAAGGGACTAATGGACTCTTGCTGAATAACTGAGACCATTGAGTAAAATAGAAAACAAATGTAAATTCTTCAGGGATCCAGCCACTGAAAGAAAAATAAACCTTGTTACTGGGGTGAAAATATTCTGAATATCTTAATCCGCAGCAGTTTCTATGTGCAAAGCATCAAGGCAGTAAAGTCTAGATGTAAAAGCAGCAATTTTATTTTAAAATGTACATGTTTTATAATATCTGAGGCTTTCTGGAGGGGGGGACTTTTTCACACTTGGTGTGTTTGTGTTTCCGAAGAGTGTGCCTGGATGTGGTGGGGTGCCCAGCTGTGTTTTGCAAGCTGATTTTTCATGTCTGTAAAGCCACAGCTTGCTTGGCTTTCAGTTCTTGGAGTTGTTTAGGTGCTTGCTGAAATCTGAAGGGATGTGTAGTGAGGGTCCCTCATTCTCCTGAGTGGAAGTGAGGTTGTTCATACAAGCCCCAGAGGAGTCTCTGTTTTCATGTAGCTTTAAGGATTTTTTTTAGCTGGAGTTGGTTTTCTCCCAGAGGAATGCCCATGTCTTATTACACCTTCACAAGATGATAAGAACTAAGTAATCCTCTCCTTCCATCTCTGTAAACTGGAAACTTGGTCACTGTTTTTTCTGGCCCTCAAGATGCTTTTCCTTTGTCTCATTTTTGTTTTGAAGGATATTTGGAACTTCCGAGCACGGCTTGTGCAAGGGGAAAGAATCAACCTGTAGAAAACCTCTGAAGAGCAGGATGGAAAACATGAGTTTCTCTGAGGGAAGAACACAGACCCTGTCTGGGCAGGCAGAATTCCCTTTGTTGACCTCTGTAATGGTAACTTAGCATTGCAAAATCATTTTATGCTAATTCAGAATAATTGCACTGAGCTTGGACAGCTGATGTATGTCAGAGGAAACCTAGCCTAGAAAAACAGATTTGCTGCGGGTGTCTTAGGCAATCAAAGAATCAGAGTTGTGAAAGAACACCTTGATTTTCTTGGTGTTTACATTCTTGTTTCTTAGAAATTTTTAACATGACACACCTTTAGAATGATGCTATACCAACGTAAGATTTTATGCAAGAATTTTCAGCATTTCCAACTTCCTTTTCTATGCAAAAAAAAAAAATAAAATTAAATAAATCGGAGTTTCAGACAAGCCCTCTGTGACATGGGGAGTTACTAGTGTAGCTGATGAAGATGTGGGTGTTGGTACCAGCAGAATCAGTGGTGTAAGTGGCTAAAGAGAAAGCAGCACTCACAGAGAAAAATGGGATTTATGGACAGGATTATGATTGCTGGTAGAGTTTCTCAAGCATGGCTTGGTGTGGCATCATACCTGACCAAGCAGCTCTGGCACAGGTGAAATATGAGTCTGACAGTAGTGGGAGCTACTGGGCCAACAAAGCAGCCTCCCACTGGCCTTACACAACTGATCCAAGGCTGTGTGAAGTGAGGGAATCCTTTGAGTCTGGCAAGTCTGGGAAAGGTGCCTTTTGCTGCTGCCAAGTTGAGGAAGTGTTTGGATGCTCCTCAGGATGCAGTGGTGGCAGGGTGGACTGATGCACACTGAAATGATCCTCTTGCCTTTCACAATGTTTTTTCCTTGCTTTCTGAAAGATTCATTCAGAGTCTATTTTCTGAAATAAAGAATAAATCAGAGTGAAACTGCACTCAAGGGCTGTGTTGTGTTATTGCTGCTGCTCAGCCACTGGCAGTGCGGATGTCATTGAACACCCCAGTGCAAAGCATCAACCCTCAGCTTGTTTCTTCTCCCCTCTAGTCCACCCAAAAAAGGTGTCGAAACAGCACCAAAGGCTGCAGTGATGGGCTCTTGTGGCACCATCTGCCTTGTTTTGTGATTCTTCATCTTTGTGCAGCATCTCTAGGTTTTCTTGTTTGTTTGTTTTTTAAAGAAGGTGAGGTTTGAGCAGTTAATTATTGGTCCTTGGTGCTGGAGTGAGGTGTCTGGGCTGTGGTTCCCACCTGGAGACAGACATATCCTCTCAGCAGCCTCTGGTTTGACCACAACACCAAGAAGTCTGATGAGGGGTCACTTAGGACAGACACCCAGCCCAGCTCAGCGTGTGATTTTGGGTGTCTTGGTTCCCCATGCCCTCTATAACCCTGGCACTGATCAGCTCCTGTGGAGAGCATGGGCCCAGGTAAATGATTTCCAGTGGGTTGGAGATACCTCTGCTGACTTTGCTGAGTCCTTTCCATCTGATTTTCGTGAGAACTTGGTATATTCTGTCTGGTTCACAGCACAAGATTCATGGAGAATTCCTTGTCTGGCATCGCTGGTGGAGCTGGGTTGACTGCAGAGGGAGCTGTGACCACAGAGAAGAGCTACAGGTGTCATTCCCAGGTTCAAGACTGAATTTCTCTTACTGTAGCTAGGAAAGAGAAAAAAAGGAAGAAGTTTAGCTTTGTTTTTAAAAATTTATGTACCTCTGCCTATGGATTTTGGCTTAAAATTGCCTCATTCAGAAGAACAAACCTATCAGCGACCTCGGAGATGATCTAAACTTAGCAGTTGTCCCACCTGATGAGAGACTTGTGTCCTCATTCCTTCCTACACCTTGTTTTGGCACCACCCTCTGGGGCAGGCTGTGCTCGCTCTGCTGGGCTGAACACAGTTGGATGAAGATGGATTCTCCCAGAGTGGACGTGTGGTGTTGCTCGATACCTCCCCTGTAGCAATAATACCTTTGAGAAATAAACTACCAGATCCATTAGGCAGAGCTTCAAGAGACAGGGAAATGCAGAAGCTGTTGAAATACTTGGGTTGATGTGTATTTTAGCTAAGCAGCACTTACCCTATTAGAAAAGTTGCTTGAATTGAATAAAATTAAAAGCAAAATATTTAAAGTTACTTTGGTAATAGTGTTTTACTTTAGCCCTGGCTTGGTGGGATGTTTCTTATAATTTGGTTTGCTATAGGTGTTCAGGTTCACGTGTTGGAGGGACATGTGTGCTCCTAAATTGATGTAACAGCATGTTATATCTAAAATTTTCTTTCCAACTAACTTCGTGTTCCTGCAGTTTAGGTTAACTATGTTAGCCCTCCTTGGACTATTTTTTTTTTAATAACAGCATCCAAGTTTCAAAAAGGAGCATGTAAAAATTAGACATCCAGCTGCTTATTTGGCCATTTGCAGTTGCATGAATCCCCAATGTTTCAGACACTTTTCTTTTGCCTTGACATTTCACATGTGTTGAAAACAAAGGCTTCCTGGAGCTTGGTAAAAGACAATAAACACAGAGAAGATCTTTTGCTTAGAATTTATGTGCTATTTTCCAGACTAGCAATTCAGAAATGTCAGATTTAGTCTGACTCCTGACCTTGCTGACAGCGGTTGCACGCTCAGTGCTTTGATATGAAGACACTGGGTAGATGCCAAGGAAAGGATTTTGAATCCTGGCTTTGGCTTCTAGTGCTGTAGGTCAGTCTTACTTCATGGAAGAGAAATGGAGGGGGGAAAGGAGGTTTGATTAACTACATTATAGTTTTTTCAAAGTAGGTTTGACTCTATAAGCTGATCTGGGATGTGGGAGATCCTTTTCCAGTAGTCATTTGTAATCAAAGTGGCAGTGAGTGATGCCTGATGTCCTCACACAGCTGTCACCTCACCAGCTTAGAGTGCTACTGCAGCAGTGTTAAGAACATGATCCAAGAACAGCTGGAGAAAGAAGTAACTGAATTTGGACATAAATATAAAACAGTTTCTGCTCCAGACCTTGTACTAATCTTAAATCACTACTTTATCTTGTAACTCACGAGTAATTTTGGCCTTTCTGCTGATAACACTTCGTGCTGCTTGCCTGTGCTGGAGAAGTGCCCTTGCTCCACAGACAGCCCCTTCACATCCCTGGAAATCAGCCCAGGAGCTCTGCAAATTCTTCCTCCAGCTCTACTCATCACCATTCTCACCCCTGGGCTGCCAAGNCCACCCCTGGGCTGCGAAAATTGATTTCACCCACGTTCTTTGCTATCTTTTCAGTGCAAATCAACCCAGGTAAGATGAGCTTGTGCCAGCAGGTATTTAGATAAGAGAGGCTGTTACTCCTATAACTGGATTTGCAAGAAGAGGACATAGTTTATAAAACACCCATCCAAGTGCCTTCTCTGCTCACCACATCAATCCAATGAACCTTTTGGCTTACACCAAGCAGGGTTTTGTGCACTGGAGCTTGTAGCTTTTAATTTAATTTGGTGTTGTCTGTACATTTCTGTTTGAGACTTGGAAGAGACAGTGAATAAGTTCATGGGTGTTTTTATGGCCAAACAGATCCACTCATACCAGGAACAGGCAGGAAACACTGCATTCAAAGATGCTGTTTTCTAGGTTTGTTGTTGCTGTTGTTTTGTGGTGTTTTTTAATGCAGGTAGTTTGGAAGAAATGAGCAAAGGTAGTGCAAGGAAAAAGAATCAATCTTTAAAGTGACCTGTAAAGACCAGGATGGGAAACCAGTGCCTGAGCATCAGCTTCTGAGGAGCCAGATTCATGTGCTTTTTGCCCCCTGTGAAAGGAACTTGCCCCAGATGCTGCATTACAAAAGCATTTCATGCTAATACAAAATAGATGCAGCAAGGCTGAAGAGCTGATAGACTTCAAAGAAAACCTGACCTACAAAATCAGATTGCTGCAGCTAGTTTAGTTAATCAAAGATTATGATGAGTTGTGCATTACTTATTTTTTCTAGTCACTCTCTTGATATACTTTTGGGTTGATACTCTATTAGTGTAAGGCTACTACTAGTATAGTTGGTAAAATCATATTTATATAAAATTCCATGTGTGATTATGTGTTTAAGGTTTTTAATATCCTTTTTCTGTGCAAAATCAACCAGTGAATCAGTTTCACTATAAGCTTACTTGGGAAGTCATTGGTACAGCTGATGGAGAATGTGGATTTTATTTTGTTTTTGAAATAAATATGAAATTGTAGCAAAACCAGCTTTAATGGCTGCACTGGATTATTTCTGTGGTTCAGAAATTCTCTTGTGGCTTGTGTTGCTGAATAACCAAAGTGAATCCTGGAGAGGCAGGTGCTGGGTCTCAGGGAAACATCGGGGTGCTGCAGCTGAGAGTCACCCAAAAATCCAGTAACTGCTGGTCCAGGAGGATGTTTGGGTCAAACCCATTTTGGAGATAGCTTTGGGCAAAGCACCTGCCAGTATCTCCTCATCTCCTTGCTGTGACCATCCTGACTGATCCCAGCTGTCCTGTTTTTAGAGCAGAGTATTCAGGAATCAGGGTAGTAGTGCAATCTCTGGCACAGGAAAAGCATCTTAAAATAGTGAGGCACATAAATTCCAATACATCCATCTCCCCCACTCCTTGTTTACTGCTAGAGCTTAAGCAAAGCAACTTGTTTGGTCTCTTCACCCTATTTTTCCATATACGTATTGCTTTCACTCCCATGGAGATACATATCTTACATATCCTGGGGCATTACAAATGCCCTGTAGTCCTGCGGACATTTATGAAAATAAAGCATTAAGCCTCCTTTGACATTTTAATTCCTGCAGAATCTCCTTTCCTTGGGCCCAAGAGATAGGAACTGCAAAAAGTGTGAAGGTTTCAACATGCTGGCTGAAGGCTGATGCCAAGGTGGAATTTCATGGTGGTTTTATGGATTCCAGGTGAGAAACTCCTGTTGAGTCTGAAGGAGCAAATTCTGTGAAAGCTGAAATTACAGACCACAAACCACTTCCTTTTGGTGATTCAGCACTGAGCTTGTGGGCAAAGATGTTGAGGAAACAACTCATCCTCTTCCTCAGAGAAATAGCATGCAGACCCAGGGAGTGTTTTACTCTGTACTCTATTTATTCTGAATGAGGAATCCACAGGAGATGCTGCCAAGCAGTGTCACAGTTACTGATTTTGTCCCCTAGCAGTGACACCCCACTCAGCAACTCAGCACCAACAGGAGACTGAAATGAATGCTATAGGCCAAGTTACACCAATAAAAGCATCAGTAAGAGATGAGGGCTGCAGCATGCTGAGGTGAATCTGTGAAGTAACTTATTTCTCCTCCAGCCCCTGTGCAAGTAAACAAGAGACATCGACAAGACTGCTGGGACATGTGAGACATTGAGTGGCACTTGGATCGAATCACTAAGGTTAGATAGAGGGGGTTTAGGCACTTAAAAATATCCTGTGATCCTACTGGGCATGAGCCAGGGGCAGGAAAAGGCTGAGGTCCAGGAAATGCTGGTTAAATGCCCCAGAAATCCCTACAGAGATGTGCTGTCAGAAAAATGCCTTTATGGAGACAGCATTGGTCTGAGACAGCTACTGTTCCTATTTAAAATACCAGAAAAAGGGTAAAAGCTTTTAAATATAATCACTCAGCTCTTTAAAACCACTCACAAAATGATGCCAGATTCATTAAAATGTTTTTAAAAGTGGGAGTTACAGGTCTGCAGCCACAAGAGCACTGTAGTGTGAATGGTGCTGGGGGACAGGGAGCTCTGAGTTTCCAGCATAAACACTGCTGGCTTGCAGGGCCAAAGACATGGAAGGGTTTTATAACAGGTAAGCCAAGGTAAAACTGAGGACATCTCTTGGACATGTATTCCTAAGGGTTCAGAATGAGTATTTTTGAAGCCAATGGAGAATGCTCTGTGCCTTCAACCCTCTCACACCCCTGTTTTGTCCAAGAGCTGAAGACAGGTTGGCAAGAACACATTAGAGTATTAATTTCATAAGTGCTTATGGAATCTGCAGTCATTCCCATTCATGATGATCTGTCACCTAATAGTGAGGTCACTCTTGTGTTGTTAGTTGGAAAGAACAGGCACAAATGTGCATTTCATGTGCAGTCTTACTCAGTCAATTAAAAAAAGATCCAAGTTCAATATCCGTGCAGTGGCCTGGTGGACACTTGGCAGATGGTCTTTTCATCAAAAACTGATTGCCCTACTGATTCATCACTAAAACCTGAATCCTTTTGGCAGTCCAGTATAAATGTGTATTTCAGACACAAAAATCCATCCATATGTTGCAAAAAAAAAAAC
>VZTT01018677.1:0-30468 GCA_013400855.1 Buphagus erythrorhynchus | reverse complement strand
CTTCACAAATCAGTAAGTTTTTTCAGAGAAATCAAATCACTTGAGATTTCCACATAAATTGATAATAATTTGGAACTAATAGAAAATTTCTTACAACTACTCCTTCTCATACTCCCAGAATACTAAGACTTCCTCATTCAAGCTGGAAAAGTTTCTTTGACAAACAAATGAATATATTTTTGCCAAAAAAAAAAAAGATGCAGTCTGTTTTGGCTAGAAAACAAAATTATCCAGACTCATGACACAACACAGCTAAACCAGTTGCTTACCTACGTGTCAAACAGAAAACACATGCAATACACTGCACTAACAATGCCAGAGTGTAGAACTCCAGGGATTTTCAGCACAAATTCCTTGCCTTAGGAGATTGACTGAAAGCAAGATGGCAGCATGGACTTTGGCACTAACAGCTATCAGGAACCACAGGTATCCTGTGTGCTGGAATATAGGCCAGTGTGATCCCACAAATGAGGAACTTCACTAACACCAGAACTGAGCTGGGCTGTATTTGACCAAAGACTCCTCTTCTAACACAAACCAAATTTCCCTTAACCTCTCTTCAATACTTAGAAGATCCAAAGAGCTGATACCTTTTTGGCTTCTGCCAAGGTGTCTAGCTTTGGCCTTGGAGGTGGAGACTTGTCAAAGAAGAGGATATCTTCTCCTTCTGAGAAGCCTGTACCTAGCCTGGGCCTTTGAGGAGTTGACATTTTTGCAGCTTTGGGAAACTCTGCCCCAGGCACTGGGGAATGGAGGGAGGTCTGTCTGGAGGACGATGGGAGAGCAGGAGTGCTGGCTTTACCTGTGTTCTGGAGAAACCTTGTAAGACAAGAATAATTCATTCAATTAGGGACACAAGTCAGAGACAGAAAGGTCTAAGAAAGGAGGGGATGCAGACTATGATTTTTTACTATTTGGTCTTTAAGTGATAAAAGAAACACAGAGCAATTTTGGAATTCAGGAGAAGAAAACAAGACTGGTAAAGGGCTCACTGGGTCACTGAAATCAAGAGTGACTTGAAGAAGTCACCAGGAGTGAATGACCAATTGTTTTCAAAGCTAAAGGCAGAGAGAGGTATCACACAAAGCCAAGAAATAAGAAGTGAAAACACAGCTATCCTTAGGGCTACAATAACAGAGCCTTTCCTGTGAAAGCCAGTGTATCTTACCGCCTCTGAATCTCTTCAGATCGTTTTTTTCTGGCCTCCAGCAATTTCTGTTTCTGTTGCTTGAGCAGTGCTGAAGCAGAGATAGATTGGAAATTTGCCCCTTGCTTCTTTTCAGCATCTGGGAAAAAAGAAAAAAACAAAATGAAAAGCCACTTTGTCCAGAAGGAGGTAGAGTGATTTTAGGAGTGGGTCTTCCTTCAGGCAAAAGGACAATACCTGTTTTGGTCCAGTGTTTGCAGAGATTTCGTGCTCCAAAAGTTGGCTGTGCCAACAGTTCCCTGAATTCCTCAGAACACTGCATGGGTCTCTTTGCTGCACCTGAGTGGAGGAGGCAGAAATACAACAGATTTGAAGTGAGGAAGGGAAGCAGGCCTTTTGAGATGTAAAGTTGTCTAGGTTGGAAGAAACCCTTGAAGATCACCTGATCACTTCTCAAAGCAAGACCAACATTTACATTATATTTTGTTATCCAAAGCCCTGTCATTTGTCACAGACATTTCTATCCCTTCAGCAACTCAATGGCTCAATTCCTTATCAGCCTTGGCTATCTGTGTTACTCCCACCATTCCCATTTTTTGGGATGCTTGACAGTCCTAAGGCTTGAAGCCTCCATACTTTATTCCTGGAGAATTAAGAGCAGCTAAAACCTGCTAGGGACATACACTATGTTGTCTGAAATGGTGGCAACTGATGGAACTGAAAGCTGTGAAAAAGACTGAGTGGCATCTAGAACACAGTTTGAATAATCTGTCCCCTGCTCTCTAAGGAACATAGAGTGTAATATTAAGTGCTTTACAGAAACAAAACAGAGGCAGAGAAGACTGGTGACATGCCAGGAGCTATGAAAGGAACATGCTTTGACACAAAAGAAAAGCACTAGAAGCAAGGTGAATTCTCAGGAGGTCCCCTGCATTGCAGATCTGACTGATTTATACTTAGTATTCCTTAGAAGCTTTCAAGGTTGACAGAAGTAATTTATTTTAATCAAATAAAATAAATCGTCTGGTTCAAAGTTCTTAAAACTTCCAATTCCCATTAATCTGGCAAAGATCTTCTGTCACTGTCCAAAGACAGAACAGGAGACTTAATTTGGGGGCACTGATGAAAAAAAGATGCATGGAGCCACATGGCTGCCTAGTTACATTTGCTTTGAAACTGTGATCTCAAGAGGGAAGAGGAGTTTTGACCAACTGAGGAAGCTGCCTGCAAATGACCCCTTCTGCAGCAAAGTGACTGCTAGGTTCATTCAGTGACTAGAAGGCCCTGGGACACATTCACATATGGAACTGGAAACATCTAAAGAGTAAAGAGACCACTTGGGTACCAATTTTCTGCCTGGTTTCCTGGACAATTGCATCAGATCCTCTCACGACCAGGTTGGAGAGAGTGGTTTGAATCTTCTTTTTCGGCACAGCAGCTGCTGCACTAGAAAGAGGAAACAAATCCAGAACATCAGAGTTTTCCTATGCTTAGAGCTATGACAGAAGCCTGAATACTAACCCAGTGCTACAACAATACTCCAGCCACCCCAAAGGACCATCTGTTTGTTTTTTGGAAGGATGTGAATCTAAATCCAAATTCCAGTGTAATGTTTAGGATCTCCCATTTCTACCTTTGTTGAGATATGTATTTCCTATGCATTACAGGAGAAAAAAACTAAACATAGATCAAAGCTTTGCTTTGCTCATAGGTCATTCCAGGGACGGAAAGGAGGTTGGAATTGCTTCATTACTGTGGAGTCACACCAGGTATCAGAGGACATAAGGGAATAAAAGCTGTGTCCAAGCACAGGGCTGGATCCAGCTGTGACTCATCTTTCCACAGCATACTGGTCTTGGTCAGTCCTGTTTCCTCATTAATGCACAGTGACATTGTATTATTTCAGCCAAGGAAGACATGAGGAAATACAGAAAACACTGACTCTGGGATTAAATGCAGTAAGCCATAAGAAAACACAGTTACAATCTCAGATACTTGAATGCTTGGGATCTCATGATCTCAAAGTACATTAATCTACTGAAACACAAAGCTGCCTGGCTTCACACCACAGTATTAACGTAGAGGTAAAAACAACCCTTACCACATCTTAGTACCAACTTAAAATTTTGCTGTCAAACAGCAGCTCTGTTACCCCATGTGGTCAGTAGGATTATGCCAAATGTGGGGCTTTATTCCTATTTGGTGAATAGTTAATGCAAAGGCATTCTCTAAATGAATAGACTCCCTAAGACAGAGCTTCAGGCTCCCTTGTACATGTGAGGGAAATTCTGTTCAAAAGCAAAGGAAATAAATGGTTTATCTTACACTGAGGCTGCATATGCTGCTGAAGAGACTCCTCCATAGTAAAACCCATCCTGACACAGCCTCTCCTTCAAAGTGGGATTTTTCCGACCAACTTTTTTGGGAACGCGGCCACCAGAAAAGGTGGACTGCAGATCTGCCCGCTTCGAGCTGAGCTTCTTGTACTGGGATTGTATGTGATACTGACAATACTCACAGTCATTCTGAAAAGAAACAGGAGAGCACCAGCCATTACAATTTCCTTCATTCCTCTCACCCACATGCATCCTTGTATGGCTAAAATGAAGTAACATCTCTACTGTGGTACTCCAGCATCTGTTCAACTAAGCAAAAATATGCCCACACTCAAGCAATGAAAAACAAAGTTAAAATTGCCTATATTAATCACTGGAAAAAACCCTAAGCATCAAGGAATTTGAAGGCCATTCCTTGGAGTCAACTCATATCCCACCCAGGCCCTCTTGCCCAGATTCTGTATTCTTGACTCCATTCAGTTTCATGTACTGTGTACACAGCCTCCTGCTGGAGTGGGTCTGCAATCACAGTCTTGATTGGCTACAAGTACCNGGAGTTCTTCTAATCCTTTATTTTTTCTCCTCCTTCTGATACCCTGTTATCTACAACCCTTCTGGCTCAGACAAGGTTCCTTTCAAGTATCACAGCATCACTGTAGCCATGAAGTAACATAATCCACTAGTTCTTTAAACTAGTACAAGTCAGTAATGTCCTAAAAGAAGGATCCCAACACTTCTTTCNTTCCCAAAAAAAAAAAGTCTCATGTTGTTTTTTCCTGAATGAGTTTTCTAGTACAATGCATGGAAGCTTGCACTGGAGTAAAGGAGAGTAAAAGGGTGTGGCATCATGGGTCAAGACCATCTCCTTTCAGTGCAGCACCATCCTTGCTTTTAGGGAAATCCCCTGCAAAGTGACAGCACAGAAACAGCTCCTCTGGGTTTCATTTCTCACTTTCTCCACCCACTTTAGTTAGTTACAAGTCAAGATCCAGAAACAAGTAAAAAGGTCAGAGTATCAGTACAAAATCAGCAGCCAGATTTTCACCAACTTAGGAAAGCCCTGATTACTGAGATACAGACCAGGTTCACAATCTGTGCACAAGGATCACCGTTCTTCTTTCTGGCTTTGCAGGTGCCCATATCCAGAGCTTCTCCCATGAGGAGGATCTTCTGGGGATGGTCAACGGACAAACACACCTAGACAGAAATCAGAACACTCCTGGATAGCCTCTTTTTAGATGTCACTGGTTTGTCTCTGATCTGGTTCATTACCTCTGGTACTAACAACATAGTCTTAAAATGAAGGCCTAGCTTAAGAAAGCCACATGTCCTATTCAGATTTAGAAATGGCTCAGTTAAAAAGAAAAAAATAAATTTATTTCTCACAAAGAGATGAAAGACATTTGAGTTCTATGCTCAGAGCCTCAGGAAACCAAAAAACACCTAAGGCAGTTCTAATTGTGCTGTAAATTGTACTGTACAGCTGCTTGGCTCTGACACCATCCTGACCCCCACATCCAGCAAGGAATGGGAGGAAGAGCTGTACCAGGGCTCTCTTTCTCCAAATGTCTTGGTCCAATCAAAACTGAGTCCTGTACAAGAAGAGCATCTGCTTCACACAACCAAATACACCAGGGACTGTGTCTGCAGCCAAGGGACAATTTCAGAAGTCAGTTTTAATGTAGTAATAAACGTGGACATTTTAGCTACTAAGAGCTATTCTTGACAGTTAAATACAACCCTCCTATTAAATCTGGTATGCCTTTCTGCTCACCAGTGGGATTATCTACTGCTTATTCATGCTAATTTAAGCAATTATATAGCTTAAAAGACAATTAATGAGATCCTTAATTTTTCTATTTGGAGAATTTAAAATGCAGAACACTACATGATCAGCTACTAGACTGAAATTCCCCTTGACAGAAGTAACTGGAAACAGGTTCCATTCCAGTGCAATTAAAAGTATATTAATTTATTAGCAAAATGAAGCCATCTTAAATTTCTGCATGTTCTGCATTTATAAACAATCAAATAAGTGAACTATTATGTATCAACTGACATATATGTACATGATACATTGTTTGTTTAATAAATTAATATTGCTGCTTCTCTGGTGTGATTTTTGAATCAGTAACATTTTGTAATTGTATCTCATGCTTGAATTAGAAGAAATGTGCTTCTCCACCTTTTTCAGTTGTGAGAGACCTCTAGGCTGAAATACGTGTTGCACTGAAGTAGCTGAATAAACTGAAATGAAAATACATTCCCTATATTTGTGGAAGAGCCAGCTGCTACCAAGAGCAGATTAAAAACTGGAATAAACTCTGGGTTTAAATGCTTAATAGGACTTCTTGAAGTTCAGTCTTCCAGGAGGCCAGGAGCAGATACACACCATCCAACTACCTGAATGCAATTCAGACTGTTGGGCAGACTGCTGCAATTTCAGCTTGAAGAGGTGGTATAAAGCTACATCTCAGCCAAATATGAAAAGGTTCAGCTATAGGTTTTATCTACAGCTGAATGAAAAATCCTCTCACCTCGTCTGAGCCTTCTTTAGGTTTCATAGGGTTGGCATTGAGCAGGCCAATGACTGTGCCTTGGTCAGTTTTCCAGTGCTCCTTGTGGACTTCACCAAACAGGAAGAGCGAGACGCACTCGCTGAGGTCCCGCAGGTCGTTCAGCCGCCAGATACTGAAGGTCTTGCCCTGGAACAGACATTCCCTGAACTTTCAGCTTTGCTGCAGACACACTGACTGCATCCCCTCTGGCTGTTTCTTTTGAAGAGCTATTCTGACTTTCCCCTTCCCAAGGTTGTAACGATTTAGAAAAGCATAATTTGTAACCTCGGTAGAGCGGAGATACAGTATCTCCAGCCATCCACGTTGCCAGTTCTGGGGCTCTCCAAAGCCCAAAACAGCAAATAATTCTGCTACCACCAACCTTTGATACCAAAGCTGGGCAGCACACTTGTTCACTGAATGAAGAGGTTTTTACCACACTGAACACACAAAAAACCATGGCATATACAGATCTGTTTCATCAATGACTTTCTATAGGACACATACAGTACTGGATGAAACCACACAAGCCAAGACCTTTAGTGCAGAAGTTTTCCATTAACTACATGAAGTTGGCTAATTAAGTTGAAGATCTAGGAAAGTTTCTCAGGAAAGACCACCAGCATGTCACTTGAACCGAGCAAGGGATACAATGAAGTTACTTACATTATTTGCACTCTGAGGAGTGACCTTCCTCACTATGACTCCAAATGTTACCCAGTCTATTTCCTCCAGATTTTCAGTAGCAAGTTTGTTCTTCAGCTGAGACAGTCGGATGAGCTTCCTGTTAGCCATTTTCCTGTCCATTTCAGCTGAAGACACCCGGGGTTTTCTAGATCCATTGAAAGCAGGTAAAAGACAACACATCCATTGGCACAAATGGACAATCAGAACCAACCAGCACTTTGGTGGGGAGACTACATCTTGCTGCAAAACACCTCTGTGCCTTACTTCACCCTGAGGTCACTTGAAATAAAACCCCCCATATCAGAAAGCTACTGATGACACTGGTTTTTGTCCAAATAGCTGCACTGCAACTCAGTCCCAAGCCTGCATTAACTCTGCTCGTATCAGACTAACCAAGAATGGCTGACTGAGCTGGGAATGCAGCTCGGGTTCTGGTGGGGACACTGAGAGGATTCGGAGTCCTCTTGTGGCCACACTGAGTATAGGGATGGTGAGTAGCTCCTGAGGCTTCTGTGTGCAGCAAAAACTGGCTCAACTGGAGCTCAGTGGGGCTTTGCACATGCCCACTGCTTCCCTGCTCCACCACTGAGGATACCTCGGGGAAGGCAGTGCTAATAAAATTAGAGCTTTTCTGTTAGAAAAGAACAGAGGTGAAAACAGAAACATGGTACTAAGCTGAAAGTCAGTGTTTACTGACTGATCAACCAGCCAGTGCTGTGGCCTTGTGTTATATCACTTGATGATAAGTGACTAATCTGACATGGTTAAACCACGTATATCCATTGTGTTTTCTTTGCCTTACTGGAGGGGCTGTCCCCAGACAGGGCTCAGAGCTGGGCTGCTGACCTTAATCTCAGTCCAGAGAAGGTTTCCACAGACACTGGCTGTGTGGTTGCACTGGAGCACGCAGGCACGTGAGAAGTCTTCTCTCTGGTCACCTTACTGAGTGTGTTCCCTACGGCAGACTTGAGAGGCTGGAACGCCAGACTGAGGACTTGCCGTGGAGGAGGAATCTTGTTCTCTTTAGCAGAAGAAAAAAGGCATAGCTCCCATTACAAAGAATACAATAATTAACTGTAATAAGCTCTCTGCCACTGTGACCAGACCACTCCTGGTGCACTGAGTAGTACAACCCTGTCCTGGGTGTGCCCACACCACTGCTGGGAACTATAAACTTTTGACAGAAGCTCAGTGTGTTCAGTCTACCTTTAACTGAATAGTAAAGAATAGTACCTGCTGAGGATGCTTTTGGTTTCTGCATTCCTCGCTTGGCTGGTGGTAAAGGATTGCCCAGCTGGGCCGAGAAGCATGGTGACTCTTGCAGCTTCTGAACTTTCCTTTCCTTTAAGGGTGGACAGGGAGATTTATCTGGCCAAGGGAACAAAAAACTATGAGACCTCGGGATCTGGAATCCAACTCTAACAACTGCTCCAAACTATGTAATTCCTGAATAACAAGTTCAAGTCAGTGCACCACATGGAAACCTTTCAGTCAAGTTGTCAGCTGAAATGCAACAGCTGAAAAAGCCCCAAAGACTCTTCCCCATGACAGCCTAAGACTTTGGATATCACTGCGACCTCAAAGCAGTGAAAGCAGAAACAAAACTCAAAGCAGTAGAAAGAAGAAACATCTCCTGTTCTGCAATCTTTCCATGAAGTTTCATTCCTACATCCAACATGCTATAGCAACAAACACAGCTGTATATAGTGGGTGTACCAACATCTGCCAGTAAGAAGGGACACCTCCAGAAGTCTGGAGCACTTAGTCATGAAAGCTGTCTAATGTAGAATTAATGCATGATTCAGAGACCAAAACTGATTTAATCTGTAGCTCTAAGAAACAACCTGTGTGGGAGTACACCAGACCACCATTCCTCCTTGCTACTTAGTGCCCACTTCAGGATTATTTTAAGTCCTGCCTATAATCTCACATTGGTAAGCCAATAAATCATGAATCCATTTAGTTTCATTACCAGGGGTTTTCTTCTCAGGGCCTGAACTGGATTGCTGCCCAAGAGCAGTCTTCTGCAACTGCTCCTGTAACGTCTTCATCTGCTCTTGCAATTTTTTCAGCTCAGCTAGGAAAGAAAGAAGAAAAAGGGTAATAATGAAGACAGCAGGAAGCCACTGCAAATAGGAATTTATGAGATCCCTAGAAGTCTGGCAGTTTTACTGCATCATGGAAACTTAGAAAATGAAGACTTGAGTCACAATGCAGATTTACTTGATTCTACACAACTCACAGTGAAGGCAAACTTTTCCATACAGCCTGGAGCTGCGTTCTCTCATAAAAATATTTTACTTAATTGTGGTATATTCTTTCCCATGTTGAATAAAACTTTCCTGCTCACCATAAGATAATTTAAATGGCTGATGATTGCATTCCTTAGCATAAAGAAATAGTTCCTTATATAATCAAATACACAGCCTGGACACAGGAAAGCTGTGGCCAGCTCTGCTTGCACAATGACCTCCACATTGACCTCCTGTCCATAAGCCCTGAGGGGGAAGGGACTGGTGTGCTGGTGAAAGATGCCAGATGACATCTGATACCCTGAAGATTGAGGCAACATTGCTCTTCATCAGACAAAGCACAGGTACACAGGCAATCTTCACTCAGCACAGCTCTGTTAGTCTCCCTGGCTTACTTAAGTCCTTTGTCTTTCTTTTGGGAAAACAGGTTTGGTGAGTTTGGCCACTGGATCTGAAAACCGAACTTAGAAACTTTCACAAGGCCTTTCAGTATTTCCTCTCCAGCCATCATCAAGAGGCAGGCCATACCTCCTGCCCTTTAGGTCTCTAGAGACAGAATATATCAAACAAAACAGATCAAAGATGCAGAAACCTTGCAGTTCTTCATTGGTTTTCTCCTTCGCCTGACTGGGAGCTGAAGTGGGGACAGCTTCCTCTGCCTCCTCCTCTTCCAGCAGGTCATCTACATCTCCAAACAGCGTAGCCAAGTTCTCCTTCTGCTCATCAATCATGCTGTCCTCAGCATCAACCTCCTCGGTGTAGGATGCATCATCTTCTGCATCAAAGAGCTCATCGTATTCGTCCGGTTTTCCACCCTCATCCTCTGGAGCATCTTCCTCCTCAGGAGACTTCCTCTCCTCAGTTGCTTCGTTTTCTTCCAGAAGGGAAGCCAACAGATCCAAGTCATCATCAGCTAAGGCAAAAATTAGACTCAGTTATTTTTGTCCAGTTAAAGAAAAGTTGCTAAGGAATAAAACATCCAAGACACCTTGATTACAAGTTAATGACAACTGAAACTAAATCAGAGCAGCAAGTGGCATTTTTTAAAAAAATACACTTCAGGTTTAGCTAAAGGCATCTAGAGCAGCTTCTGGCTGTGAGGCCAGATGGAAACGTAGTTGCAGATGCTCTTAGGCTGTGGCACAGGCTGGCAAGCTAGCAGTAAACTTGCCAGCTACTCAGCACTGGCTTTACCTCCTATGCAGTTCGTTGAACAGCAGCTGCTGTTACACAGAAAAGCCTGGAACCTGTGAACATGTAGCCAAAAGAGACATCCGTGTGGCTTTTGCCAATGGAAGGGAAGAGGGAGATGCACAGCAGGCAACAAAGCATATCCTCAGATATAGTTTGCTCGTGGAAAAACACAGAGAACAAAGAAATAGGGACAAAGAGACAAAAATGGAGAAGAGGTAAGTACAGAGCAAAGAATGGGACAGACAGAGCAGAAATGAAAATCTGAGCAAACCAAGAAACTGATCTAGCCTTTGCTGCTGAGGAAAACACCAAACCAGGGAAGGCACAGAGCAGCCTCACAGGAAAGTGACAAGAAGGAAAGCAAGAAGCAGTCTCAAAGGACACAGCAAATAAACTCAGTGAAATGTAAATTCCTTTGTTAAAAGCCTTACCAGGTTTTCTGAACAATTGAACTTATTAACAGGCTGATAAGAAGACAAGTTTCCCACCGAAAGGAAGAGAATTTTTTCCCTTACCGTCCATAGTTTCACCAGGATTTCTTCAAGAGCCTCTCAAGGCAAAATATTCTGCTATGGGGAGAACAAAAGTGATACTGTTAAAGCACATATACCTCATCTAGAAATATATATTGTGTTCAGGCTCCTTATTTGACAACTTACAATCCACCAGCTTGGTTTTGTTTACAGCCACAGATGAGGACTCCACTAAATTTAAAACCCTCACAGACACTTCCTACATCAGAAGTCTGACCCATGCTGAACCCACTGCAGTGTAAGTATACTACTTTTATTTTAAAAAGCCCATTATAGACACAGAATTTAAGAAATGCCTACTATGTTCTTATAGTAATAACCATTTCCACCTCATCTGATTATACTGAGTACACCATAATTACAACTAGCATTTAACTAGTTATTAAAGTCTAACAGTTTTTATTCTCAAAAGTGTACATTCTGCGTTTCTCACAGCTTCTCCATTTCATGGAGAAGGGTCCATGAAAAACAATCAGCACGGGCGGACATGAATGGGCCAGGGAAGCTTGGACAAGAAAGCTGGGATATCCACTGAGGCCAAATGAGTCACAAACCCAAACTAACTGCGCTTACAGATCTTCCTGCTGCAGAATCTTTTGTTTCGCCCATAAACTCCGCTCTTGATAGTTTTCTCATGCTCCAGAATATTCATTTTCAGTAACACTGCACAACTTCCCCCAGCAGGAAAGGCCAGTGATCGCCGCGGACCCCGCGCTTTTCCCCTCACGGCTCCGCTCTCCGCTCGGCCGCCTCCTCCACCCAGCAGAACCCCGACCTTCCCCGCGGCTCCCTTCCCCGGGGCTCCCTTCCCCGGGGCTCCCTCACCCTCGGCCCAGGCTCCATGCCTCGGGATCTCTCCGTGTACCCCGCTCCCGGCGCTCCCCTCACACACCCCGCTCACCGCCGCGCGCTGCCGGTACCCGCCAGAATTCGGACTGGCCCCGCCCCTTCCCGCGCATGCGCGCGTGCGCCATCTTTAGTGCTGGCAGCCGCGGCGCCGCCCGGCGCCATCTTGGCTGTGGGCGGGCGGAAGGGAAGGTGCGCGTGCCCGCTGAGGGGCGCGATGGCGGCGTGGGGATGGCAGAATCGGTGGGGTTGGAAAAATCCTATCGAATCCAACGTACAACAGATCACCACCTGTCAGATAGATCCTCGCACTGGGTGCCACGTCTGGACTTTCCTTAAACATCTCTTAAGCATCTGCAGGGACGTCACTCCACCGCCTCCCTGGGCAGCCCGTTCCAATGCCGAACCACCCGTTATGTGAAGGAATTCCTCCCAATGTGCAACCTAAACCGCCCCTGGTACAGCCTGAGGCCATGTCCTCTCATCCTGTCGCTGGTTGCCTGGGACAGGAGCCCGACACCTGGCTACAATCTCCTATCAGGGAGTTGTAGAGTGGAAAGGTCTCTCTTTAATCTCCTTTTCTCCAGGCTGAGCCCCTCAGCTGCTCCTCTTCAGACTTGTGCTCCAGCCCCTTCCCCAGCTCCATTGCCCTTCCCTGGACACAGCCCAGCACCTCTATGCCCTTCCTGAGCTGAGGGGCCAGAACTGGACGCAGAATTCAAGTTGTGGCCACACCAGGGCCCACAACAGAGGGAAGAATCACACCCCTGGTCCTGCTGAACACATTATTCCTGATACAGCCTCTGGGTAAGCCCATGTAGATGCAGAGTTGCCCCTGTCTGGGCAGCGGCCTCGGGAAGGGTCACAGCAGGTGCCATCCCCATCTGGATAACCTAAACAACACCAACACTTGTGTTACACCACCAAATTCAATCCTAGTTATTGTCACATGCAGTGGACAAAATTTTGTAGTTTGGTCAATTTTTCTTTGGTACAGCTATAATTCTGTGAAAAATATTTCTGAGGATGTACAAGCTCATTGCTGGACTGCAGTTAGTAATGACAAAAAATCCCAACTCTTCCCTGTAGCATGCATAGAATTCAGTGTATTGTGGCTTTATTCTTTGGAGTTCCTTGCCCCTCCTGATTTGTACTATTAGATCTGCTCTTTTATCTTTCTATGAAGACCTATTTCACCTAATGCCCATGTTTTCCTGTTAGAACACCTGTGCTAACATCCCCTCTCTCTGAAGCCTCCTCAGATGATTCATTTTGACTTGACAAATGCATAAGTTATTCCTTCTTCGGCCTTTCACATTGATTTTCTGTGTTTTCATTCAGGTTAATACTTCTCAGATGCAATCAGCTCTATTATCATTCTGTTAGTTTGCTTCTGGCCTAGTAGCACTTCAGTCAGATTTTAATCATTGCAGAATCTGTAACTGTCACAAAGCTCCCATACTAAAATTGGATTCAGGGTAAAAAAAGCCCATAAATCCTACTGTCAAAAGGAACCAATTAAAAGCCAGCAAGAGATTGCATCTGCTGGGACTACTTGTAATTGATGAAGAAGGTTGCAACAAGGCTGACGAATACCTCTTCACAACAGTCAGCTCTTGTGTTACCTGAAATTATGGATGAAGCTAAAGATGAGCTATAACAGGAAATAAGAATCCAGAGTCTAAAAGTGATAATTAGAACAAGTGACAACAAGCAAAGTAACAAACTTACTTGAATTACAACGGCAAAAAAGGGATTGTCTCCCTTTTGTTGAGATAAAAACATCTGGGAGGACAAGAATGGAACTAATGCACTACAGCTGTTTCTACACAAGCTTTTCAGACATAGGGATTTGCAATCCTGTTTCAGTCTCCCAAGTATTCACAGGCACAGATAAATTTATAATTGTAATAGATTTATTTTGATGAAAATCCACTATAGTCTTTTTAAATTAGGTTACATCCATCTCAGTGCTTTCTACCACAATACTGTACAAGTTCAAATGCTGTTTTTATAATAAAGAAAAATTAAGACAACATCATAAAAATTAACAGTTCTATAAAACCAAGTGACTTGAGTACACCAGGAGCTACATGTATCAGACCTAGCTGATCAGTTTTAAACCTTACCCTCATCTGGCTAAAGCAAGAAGTTACATAAGCCATGAAAAATTTAACATCAGATTAGTATGGTCACAAGGGCAGCAATGAAATGGCCATCTGGAGAAAAGAGCAGGGTTCACTTCAAATGCTCGATGAATACAGCACTATTCCACTTCGCTGAAAGCTTCTCAAGCAGCTTTTTTCATGTATTACTTTCCTGGTATATAGTATATAAGAGATGAAGTATTTTCAGGCTCACATATATTTTATAAATATATATTTGAACAGCAAATATCTCATCTCTCCTCCGACTTCAGTGATTCAGCCCCATTCTGCAGAGTAGCCATAGAGCAGAGCACTTCAGGGGAATGTTCCTGAAAGGTTTCATAGCAGCAGACACACTGTGAGTTCTGTAGCACATCCATGTTGTTAATCTATGAAAACTTCCCTAAAGCAGATTACAACAAGATTAGTGACTACAGGGCAGGGGAAGAGTTTTGCCCTTTTCCCACTGAATAAATAAGCAAACCCCTGAAAACCTCCTTCACAGGACGTAAGAGCTGAGCATTATTTGAGCAAGGAGGAAAAAAAACCCCAAAGTGTTTGGCAGCTGAAATTCCAGAAGACAAAGAACTGGAGGGCATCACTCAATTAATGCAGTCCATAACGTGAATCTGCAGTGTGTCCAAATCAGGTAGAATTTCTTCACATTTAGGACATGAATAAATTGAAATATTACGCTGCTCTGGCCAATCTTGACTATTAGTTCCTGCAAACAGAGAAGATAAATGATTAACTATTGTATTACCTGATTTTGCTCTCTGCAGCTACCCAGCTGCCAGAACAACCACAGGGAAGCTGTCTGCAGCCAAGTAAAGTTTAACCTGAACCTGACCCCGAGGAGGGAACGTGCTTGCAGTACCTCTTTGGACAAGGTGAGGCGAGTGCTCCCGATCTGGCATCCTGGCTCCGTGGCGACTCTGCATCTCTGCCAGAGAGGTTCTGTGGATAATAAACAAGTCAAGGGCTCTGAAAACAGACTCCTGTCAACTGGTCATGCATTTAGTTCACAACTGCTGCTCAGAAACAAGACCTAGAAATGCCACTGCTTTGTGAGATCATGCCAGAGGTCTGCTGAAATCAGGGTCATGCAACTGACACCATCAGCAGGATTTGGGCAGTCACACACAAAGGGATCTAGGGCACACTTCTCTGGAAAGCTCCAAGGACTCTCAGCTGTTCAGGGAAAACTGCAAATTTGATTTAGGTAGAAAAGCAAGTTATACCATGAAAATTACTCAGTGTATAGTTAATGTGAAACGTAACTTGATTGAACTACCACAGTACTCAACTGTGTACTCACCAGTGCCTCCTGGAGAAGCAGCAGATATCCCTGGCACACATGCAGCAAGACTAGCTGCAGAATCACAGCTAAAATTGAGGCCAGAACCCAAAGAAACTCACATGGATCAACAGGAAGAATTTACCAAGCATGAATCATTCAAAATGAAAACTTACTAAGGCATCCAATTAAGAACTAACACGCTTTACAGAGATTCTATCAGAAAATTGAGAAGTCAGCCAATGCACCTTTTTTTTCTCCTTTTAAATTCAAATTAAGGAAGAAATGTCTGCAAAGTTATTTGCCTTTTTACTGAGACACTCACAAGACAATGTTGGTCAACACTAATACACAGAGTAACAGGACTGTGCAAAGGCAGTTCAGCCCAAATCTGTTCTCACCGGCCAAGATCTTCAAGGTTTTGCTGCTCTTTTAGCAGGTATGCCAGCTGGACAGCCAACTGCTCCTTCTCCTCATGGATCTTCTCTCTTGCTGCCCTCTCAGCATGGAAATCAGAACAATAAACCTCCATCTGATCAGAGAAATGAAATCAGGCTGAAAATTTGTAACTTTGACTGAACCATATTTGTATATTACATGTCCAAATCACAAATCTGTATCATAATCTGCATCGATTCAAAACACACACACACTGCAAAGTCAAGACCTGTACTTCTCACAATGTGAAGGAGACCTAACAGTTTCTGGACTCTGTAAAAGACACTCTGAGTGTCTTACCTGGGACACAGGTATTGCCTCTGCTGTACAGAGGCAGAAACGAGGCACAGACAAGCAGTGAGGAGGTGACTTGACTGATCGCACTGACAAATCTGTGGTTCAGATAGTGGAACTATCTGAAGATGCCAGTTCTGTGCCTTAAACGTGAGGCAAACCCTTTTTAGTCACTTAACACATGCTGGTTTGAGTAAAATCATTCCTAAAACATATGCAGCGATTCTTAAGCCAGTGGTTCTAAATACACATCTACTCCCAACTTCTGTTTGTTGTGCCAGACTCCAGCATACACAGTTCCTCCTACAGAGCCCTGGAATATAGTGGGTAAAGGCTCTGCAGGGATCTGCAAGGCAAACCAAGTAAGGGGAATTATGCTTTGAAGTTGAGAAAACGTATTCAGCATTCCAGAGTGAGCCATTAAATACCTCCTGGTTTCTGATTATTGGGTGGGGGAAATAGCCAGTTTGTGAAGAAGAGCTTATACCTGAGCACGGAGCACAGACATAGTTTCAAGGTCCTCCTCTTGCTTAGCAATTATCTGCTTCATTTCATCTATCTGGAGCTGCTTTGCAGCAAGGGCTTGTTCTGCCAACTCCACCTTTGCTGTCAGTTGTTCCACCACAGCTTTATCTACTCTGTCCAGCTGCAAAGAAGAACTGTGATTATGAGATGAACTATGAATATGACCCTCCTCAAAGTGAAAGTTTGTTTCTTACTCCTCCTGTCCTTGGAAAAGGTTCCCATTTTGGTCACCAAAGGAACTTGGACTAATACAGCAGTGGTGACTGATATTTTACCTTAACCATTAGTTTTGAGCTTTCAAACTACATTGTACCAAGTTAAAAGACAACCCCCTAGTGGACACTGTAAGAGACGTTTTCCTGGTTTCTGAAATTACACAGAACAATATGGCACTTCCATGGTGGTTCAGTTCCCAACAAGACCCCTCACTGTGGCAGGCATTCTATTTAAGAATACAAAAATGTTTAGAGATTTACCTTCCCACATTTTTATAAATGATGCTGCAGGAACACTGATGTATCTATCACTTCTGTCTAAGGACTGGACTCCATGCTGCACTGCACATTAGACCTTTCCCAGAAACTACCATGAAAATACTGATGTGTGGATAATGTTTTCTGTAATTGACATCACAGGATCTGTATTTATCAGAGCAGTGCTGCTATGTTGCATGTAATTATGTAGAAGGGATGACAGTTGTTTCCTGCCCAAATTTGATCCTAAAAATGTTCTCCCATCCCTTCCCCCTCACCCCTAATTAATTATTATTTCTTCTAGTGATACGTTTACCTCTTTGAGTTTCATTTCATCAATTTTTTTCATTGCCTCAGTGAGTTCTGGAAGGAGTTTGCTATACGAATCCTGGAGGTTATTGTATCTTGCCCTGTTTATGACAAGAAAAAACATGAAGGTTTGAAACAATTCTTTGAAATCTAAATAATGTTAGAACTTAAAAAAATGCCACTACCAGCTCCTTACAAATCAGTCTGCATTTCTGGTGAGAAAAAGTCATGCTCCATGTCTCAGCATCTCTCTTCCAATGAGTTGTGTGCTGCTCTATCGATGGATTGAATGTAAACCAATGTCCTTACTGACCATCTGTATTTCATACTGAAGAATCCATCACTCAGTATTTTTATATGAAGCTCACAAATTCTGTTCAAAATGTAACACCCCTCTTAGGAAGATATCCAAGTCTTTACTCAGACTTCAGGTGAAGGAGAATTCATCAGAATAACCAGACACAGACTCCAAAGATAACGAGCAGCTTCTGCAGCAGCTGAAGACGTGCCCTTCAGGAAGTTCAGCCTCTCTGAACAGCCTGGACTGACATTTTCACACTCCTTACATAGACTGCACATGAAAGGGAGCAGGGAGCCAAAGCAAACAGCCTCTCTTTACCTCAGCCTACCACACACTTGACTCTCCTAGTGCAAATATATTGTAGGGATTGCAGACCTCTTCATTAATGTCACTTTCCCAGCACTATCACCACCTGACTTGTCCCTGCCCTCCAGGATGTGTCCGCATTTACCCCTGCTAGTCAGTGGCACAGCTGTTGTCACTTCTCTGCTTCCTCCACCTGTCTGTTACAGCCGGCTCTATTCCACCTTGGACTTCATGATTAAAGGAAGATACAAGTCAGAGTTGATAGCTCAAGTATTCCTAAGTAAAGGGTTCAGTAGATGAAAGAATACAGACTTCTACTTCGTAATCTACAAACATAGCATGCTTTCAAAGGGTGCAGGATACAAAAGCAGTACTTCAGATTCAATTCCCCTTTCGCCAGGTTCCCTTGGACTTCACTTCTTCACTGACAATACAAAACTGAGTCATACTCACTTTTCTTCATGTGTCTTGGCTTGTTCCAGCTTGACCTCTGCCTGCATGCTCTCCACCTGAAGTTCCAGCTTCTTAATGGTGTATATTAGCTGCTGCTTCTCCTCCAATTCTGATGCAGCAGCCAAGCTTTTTCTTTCCAGTACCTGGCACCTGATAGAAAAGAAAAAATGGTAGATCTCTTCTGTTCCCCCTCTCCTGATGGATTTTCCCATAAGGCATATAGCAAAGAGTATTTGTATGGTATTTCATTTTGTAAAGTATTCAAATTGTAAAGTATTACAATATTTTGATGAAGAGCATGGAAAGACAAAAATCAGTCTATATACAACGATCAGAAAACAAAGCTATAGAAACCAACACTTACTTTCTTACTATTATGAATCTCAAAGAACTGGAATTTGACAAGAAACTAAGCAATAAAGTGAGGATCTTGTAACCACTTTTATAACCTACACAATTTTCTTCAAAAGCCCAGACAGCTCATGTGAAAAGGTTATAACAAAGTCCCTTGGCTTTTCCCCTAAAGCCAGAATAGGGACTGATTATGTGAAAGAGAAACCAGAAAAGATTTTTCTTTACATCATTAAGGGTTAAAACTCAAATCTTATAATTCAAGGCACTGAGGTTCTATTTGTAGAACTAGGTTGGCAGCTCAGATTTTCTGACAATTGCTGTGTTTCTGCACTTCACCACTCACAAAGAAGAAGCATTTTTAACAGCACTTCTATCAAACAGTTATTTAAGTTGATATTTGTAGAGCTGGTGAGTTTCCCAAGATGGGAGTTGTCATACAAATATGTACTTGGTGTCATGACAGAACTTTTGCTCTTCTGAGCCTTACTTTTCTTGAAGTTTCTTCTGAATCAATTCTGCTTCTTTTAACTTCTCATGGGCTTCCTGAAGCTCTTTAAATAGAGCACAGACTTGCAGATTCAGGGTTTCTACTTCACTGCCAACCTTTTAGAGAAAAAATAATGAAAATTACGTATGGACAATTCAAGATAAAGTTACAGCTAAGAAAGATAAGCAGGAAGTCTCACTCTAGAGAAAACAGCACAAGTTAGTTTGCACAGTTACAGTCTATACTCAGTAACAAAACCTCATCTACGAAGTTTTACAATTATTCCACACTGCACCCCCCATTGTTCCACTAAAGATCTGCATTTTACCACAGAGGCAGGTAACATGAGCTCTGCTGACAAGAGCCTCTGAAGAAACACAACAGTGTACATGGAAACGGCTGCCAGCACAAGCACAAGTGCTGACCTCAGTATCCACTTCAATGAGGAGTATCAGGCCCAGGCTGTAGCTCAGGCACAGTGGAGATAAGAGCACTGGAAAACATTAATTAACTGAGACAACATCTGCTTTCCCTAGGAAGGGCATCTCTTGGCCTGACTGCAGACTGGTCTTGTTTAACCAACCCAGCCCTACTCTAAAATACTTGTCCTGACCTTCAGAAGGGCACAGGTCCCTAGCAGATCCCATAGCATTTTCCAAGTCCCATGCAGCACTTCAGAAGCTCACACACCTCACATACAAGCACTCTTAGTTGCCTGTATTATGCAGGTGCACTGAACCAGCATCAACCTCCAAGGCTATGGGATTGCACTCTCACCTCACACAGAAGCTTACAGCTGCAGGCACAAAAGTTTAAGCATCTGACTGGAGCTGAATCCCAACCCCAGCATTCTTTCAAATCTTAATTGAAAACATCAGGACTAAGTTTTTGCCTGGAATTGCATCTCAATCCAAGATAGTTATGCCCCACCATTGTAATCCCACTGAAAACAAACAAACCTAAAGCAGGTGCCATATGAGCTCCACATTTAAAGTCTGTTTTACAGTATGCTGTCTCTGGATTCTGATCCAAAAGCTGACCTAGGCAGCAGTGAGGAAATTCATGCAGTCTAGATGATTTCTGGAGCTCGAAATTACTGTATTTCTCTCTGTTTACTGGACATGGCCAAGGCAATGTGGTAGAACTGCAGTTATGCCAAGACTCCCAAATACTTGGCCCCCAATCCCACCCCACTGCAGTGGATGATGTAATCTGGAACCACCTCTAAGATACATCAAATTCACTTTCATTACCTGTGCAGGACAATTGCCCCTTGCTCCCTGAGTGCAAGTGGAAATTTAGACCCTGAGGTTGGTGACCTCAACAAGTCAGCTGTATGTTGTTATATCTTGGCTGAGGACAGGAACTTACAGCTTCTGAACTATCTTCTTCCTGTTCAGTTTGTGTCCCACTCTCCAGGCAGTTTCTGGTCTCCTTCTCCAGCTTTGACAGTCTGGAAAAGAGAAAGAGCCAATAATGATGGATTTGGCTTATGTTTCAGGTGAGATTGTGACTATACAAGGATTTCATGGAAGTGATGTACTCTCTCTGTAGCATCACAGCCACAAAAAAAAACACAAGGCAGAATGGAAAGCACAGACATGCAGGAAGGCCTGCACAATCATGGGGGCTCTTGAAGAACACAGGACACTGTGTACATTTAATTAAAATGGATGTGTAAGTCTGCAGGTGTGGTGAAGGTCATGACATTCAGTCCAAAGGGACTGATCTTTGGTACAGTCCAAAGGGATTGATCTTTGGTACAGTCCAAAACTGTCAACTCTTTGGAAATAGGTCACTCTGTTCACTGAATCCAGTGATTAATATTGCCTCTGTTTTCCTGTGGTATTTTCAGGGGCTGAGGTTTCTGAGAATTGTTTGGTTATGGCTCATTACCTCTTCTAGGAAGACCACATAGAAGCAATTACTGTGACACCAAACTTTCATAGTAGATAATGTCCAGGAAGTCTTATCTGTCTCTCTGAAGTGGGGATCTGGGACTGCTTGGGGAATTTGCCACTCCTGAACAGTCGTGATGATTTACACCCACAGAACTGAGCTGAGACAGCCCTCAAACAGGTCTCACTGTGAAAACTCTCTCTCTTAGAAAAGTTTGGAATTAAACTTATTTTAGACATTTCTAAGACGCTTTTGCAAGCTCACACACTGCTAAATGTAGCCTGCCAATATCACGAAGAGGACTGTAATCCTGTTTTAGACATAGTGATTTGGTTAAGGCCCCACACAGAGATGATTCATATAAAATCAAATAACTGTGGAGGAGTGAATGAAGAGAACAGCCTCAACTAGTCATCCTATCTTTCTGAAAAACCCATGGATAGTCCAAACCCAGGAGGAAATGGGTAATTTGCCTTGATCTGTGGTGTTTCAGGAAAGCAAAATAGAATCTCTTTTGCCCATGGAGGAGAACTGTGGTTTATCCCTATACAGACAACCACAAAATGTTATTACAACCAAGTGCTCAGGAAATTCCTCATCCAAATCACACTGATATTTCAGCTTGTTGCTGATCATTGAGAGACTTGGTAACTGCAGCAGCCCTGAAAGAAAAGAGCTCCAAATGTTACAGTGCACCTACTTCATACCTCTCTTTGTGATCCTGCAGCTCCTTCTCAAGTTTTTCCCTCTTCTGAGTTTCATTTCTAAGGCAGCAGAGCAGTTGGCTCACAGTTAGCTCCTCAGACTCCAAATACTTAGATTCATCTGCAGATTTGCTCCTGCTTCAAACCAAACCAGATGTAAATAACAGCTACCCCTTTAGCATCTCACTCCTTTAACCCTAATGCTGGGATCCAGTCTGAGAGGCCACCATTCCAAACAGTGCTGGAAACCAGTGCTCTGGGCAAAGGGCTCATTGCCAATAGACAAGACCAGTAGCCACAGCCCCTGTGTATGCAAATGAAGGGCACAGGCAGTCCCCTTCCAGCTGAGGGAGCAATTTAGCACTCAAGCAAGGAAAGCAAAAGCAGTCATGAGAATACAAAACCCAATGCACTTATTCTGACTTATTATGCAGCCCATTCTGCCAAGTGCTACTGTCTATTCCTACAAACAACATTTTTTCACAATAAAACACAGAACATTTCTTATCTCTGCCTCACTCCTTTATGGAAAAGAAAGCATATCCCACTAAAAATGGTCATAAGAAATCACCTTCTTTTTCAGAAAAAAAGTCTTTAATGTTTCACCCTCCTCACATTCTACAGCTCTTTTCAAAATCATGTTATGCTACTGTAAATTACCAGAATCAGAACAAATATAAAGCTCCAAAAAGCAGGGTGATAAAATACTGTATTCCATTATATCTATTTTTATGATCATCTAGACAGAAAGTCAAAATCCCCAAACTATATGGAAGACAGGCAAGTTAGAGTGTACATTTCAGAGTCTCAGCTGTAAAACAGCATGTGTTAAAAATTCTGCTTTTGTAGTTCATAAAAGAAAGCAAAGCAGAGTCTTCTGTGTGCTTCTGAGAGCTAGTAACTTCTGGTGAGCAAAATTCAATACCCAAAAGACAGTGTTCAGCCAGGGTATTTTAAGTAAATAACTTTAATCAGGGGATTTTTAGTGCAGTTCTACCCTTACAGAAATAAATCCATCCTGAGTGGATCACATTTCTTTGAACCTGTTAACAGCACTCGTCTAAAGTTTCAGGGCTGGACAAAGACACGTGGTGACACTGGAAATATTTTAAGAGCTACGTATGCCCCCTGCTCCTGTAGATATGGCCCAGATTCTCTTCCAAAGGTAAGCAAGTTCCACAGGGAATGTTTTATCATAATCAGTGCTCTCACAGGCCACGACTAACAAGAAGCTAAATACTTGTGGCTTGGTCTGTGGTCAGCAACTCTCTCAATTTTGTCTACAACTATAACATCTTTTTTTCCCCTCCTTCAGCTTCTTATCTGCATGCTGAGGGATAAGTTTCTATGATATAACACTGAAGCACTGTTCTCCCTTGCAGTGACATAGGAAGTGACAACATGGAGCACAGCTTTCTGGCCCGCTATGTCCTCAGCATTTTCTGTATCCTTCCCTTTCAAAAGCAAAGGCACAAAGTAAATAAGAGTTCAGCCAAAAACATCTAGCTGCTAAACTGAGCAGTATCCAAAATGGAAAGCTGAACAGTATCAGATGTCTATGTCCACGAGGAGTAAAGGTTCAGCCAGGGGCAAGAAAGTCCCTTGTGTCCTGGAGCTGATGTAACGATCAAATTTTGAGAAGTAACCTGAACAGAATGCTGCTATCTTAAACCCAGTAACCTGAAAAGCTAGGACTATATTGCACTGTGGGTCTACCCCATCATGGATACAGTTCATACCAACCACACACAAACAGGGTCAGATCTGAAAGACTACAAGACCTCTGACTCTTACCAACACCAGTATAATTGGGTAGAGGGCAGATACTCTCTTGATAGCCTCCAATGATTAGGAGGGAAGAAGTCCTTGCAGCCTCTATCTGTGTGTTTTCTGTTTGGCCTCCCTTAGAAGCCTGAAGAGTTGACAAGTCAGAATGTCCATAAATGCCTGGCCAATTGGCCAGAATATGCACTCCTTGAATCTTGTCAGCTAGTAAAAATTGGAAGGAAAAATGTCAGAGAGCTGAGGGTCTTACCGCATGCTAGGAAGGTAAAGCTACTGCAATGGAGGGGTGCAAAGCCAAAGGAAAGAGGATTTTCTAGTGCATTCCTCAGAGAAAGAAGTTCCCTTACATTGAGAACGAAACCCAAGGCAGAAGTTTGAATCACACATATCACACAAGAACCTACGTACATGTAGACAGCAACATTACTGGGCATTTCACCACTATTCTCTTGATGTTCATTTGCAGTTCTATTTATTTCCCCTTCCTAGGAGAGAAAAAACCACTATTAGCTTGGTATTTGGACTCAGCAGGACAGGATTTTATTTATTTGACTTAAGGAATGAAGAAAAACAGGGAGAAATTGCTATCATGGCAATACAGATAAATAAAAAACTCCTACAGATCATCTTCATGTTTGGAAATTCTGAATGTAAATACTTCACATGCCTTCCCCTGTATCTCTTCCAGCTTGACTAGAGAATAGGAACAACAATGAGATTTGCCCTTCTCCGTTCATCAGCAACTTTCACAGCCTCCCCTGTGAAGATGACTGGGCACCACAGAGCAAGTCAATGGCACTGCAGGTATCAATATTCAATATTCATATATAAGCCTGGAAATATAAGCCTTCAATATAAGCCTAGAAATCACTCTCCAGACTCCTAAAAGAACCACTCTTCTTTCTCACTACAAACTCCACTCCTTGATCTTTGTAGCCCAAAGGAGAATCCTAGCAAATAAAAAGGAGAATGCACCCCTGAGTTTTCTCTGACAACTCCAAACAAATTTTAATTATGTTTTTATATTTCTTGTTGCACATCTACTTCCCAGAGAGACGATATAGGGAATAGAGGGATAGCAGAGGCCTGCATTTTCACATTTCAGTTTGCCTGTGAAGATTTTCCAGATACAAGAACAGTAAAAAAAGTACATTTTTATGCCTCTAGAGAATACTCTCTGGAGTTTTGCACTTAAATTTTGTTTGCCTGCATCTCTATTTATCTGTCAGTAGAAAGTAAGCCTCATTCTCAAAAGAAAATGCCCTGTCTATGCACAGTTGTTGCCCCTTAACAAAACACAGGAATGATATTCCCAGAAATTCCAACTAAGACAGGACTTAACATTTTTAACTAGTGCAATAGAGGCTATCTATGAAATTAATTTACTTAGAGCTTTAAAGTGGAAGGGCAAAAATTAATTCCAAGTCCTGTACCAGTACCTTTACAATATCTTGTAATACACAAGTGCTCTACAGCAGGCAATGTAAGAGACCAAAGAATTACAGAATTATTTAGCCTGGCACACACTGTATTCCTGTTATTCCTTTTACTTACATTCATCCCAATCTCCACAAAGGAATCCTCTGCTGAGATGTTCAGCTTGACCTGCAGCTCTGAAATGATGGCGAGCAGATCTGCCTTCTCAGCCTGGAGCCGCTGCACTTGGGACTTCAGCTGCCTCACCTCCTTCTCGGGAGCCATGCAGCCCTCCTGGGATAAACATACCCTGCATCAGCCAACCAAAAGGCAACAGCAGCCAAGGAGCACACAGCCTGAACGTAACAGTGTCCTACATCCCTTCTCTTCTGTTCAGGCTTGCCTGAAAACCCCACAGTACAGACCCCTAAACTATGTTTTGGTTCACGCAACAGCAAGAAGTCTAAACTGTGAAACCAAGTTAATCAAACACTGGGCATCCCACTGCTGGAAAATATAGGACTGGTTCTCTGAATGCACAGATAATTAGGATGTGAATTTTTGCCTGAATCTATGCCTTTTGCTACCACACAGGGTATCAGCCAACCTCCAGAATTACTGCATTTTTTCACCCATATCCCTATTCCTCTTTTCCCAAATCTAACCAAGATTCAAGGGAGAAAATACCAGTTGGGCAGCAAGCCTTCCCACACACCCCATTCTTAGCCTTCCCCCACCACCTAGCTTCTTTGTACCCCATTTCCATGTATAAATCTTCCCAATTCCTTGACCTTCACACAAAGCCCTAGATCCCTTCCACAAAGTCTCTGTTCCTCAGATATTCTCCCCAAACTTCTCTCCTTCCAATCATGACCATCTCCTTTGTCTTCTGCCTTCTCCCTTTCTCTAGGTTACTCTTAAGCCTCTGCATAACCAGCAAGGCTTATTTTCCCCTCTCCTTTAAATGCCACTCCCCATTATGAAACTTTCCCTGAGAGTTTGTTTCTTCCTCATTTTGCAATCTGAGCTTCCACCTCCTGATAATGCCTTCATTACACCACATACCATCAATGCCAATTCTGAACAATTCCTGGAATCTGAATTACATTCTAAGCTATGATTATGCCAAATCTCCAAATTATCTCTATGTTGACAGTGTCTCTCATCCCACACTACCACTCTGCCCCTCTGACCAGCTTCTGCCTCTGATTTTGTGTTTATTCTGTAAGAGGATGCATTTAGAGGCAGTTCCAGGGAAGAAGAGAGATTTTAGATTTCTCAAGCAGGTGGGAAAACCCTGGCAACATCATACTTTAGGCATTCGAAGTACAAGAAGTTCTACAACAGATAGAAGGATTATAAATCCTCTACCTTCCCTTAAAAAATATTCCAGATGTATGAAATTCTGAACAATTTATGAAATCCTGATATTTCTTGACAATCCTGAAACACAACCTCCAGTCTGTAAAAACTGTGTAAGTAATACTTACACAATGACACAATTTAAACATGATTTTCTTCTCCCTTGCATCTTCTGAGCTTATTGGCCAATTTTGATTTACATACTGAAACATTTACTACAGAGTTGCATAAACAGTCAGGAGAAGAAAGGAGAGTCTACTAATGACTCTGTTGAGAAAAAGGTTAATACATTCATCCTTCATTGGACAACAGAGAATCCACATGGGTCCTGGAGGTACCAGGCACCAGAATGCATCAGTTTGGCTCTGCATGGAACTTCGTAAGTAACTTTTCACATGACTATTTGGGACAAAAAGCAGGTTTTGTTTTGATCAGCTTTGCCCACAGACGCCTTCAGTACCACCTGCAAATGTTGCCTGGCCACTGTGCAACCACCTGCAACATTAGAAATTATGTGTAACAGAGCCAAAGGCAGGACACTGAGAGAAAGCCCAGTCAGACTCAAATGGAGCAGCAGAAGCACAGATCTAATCTGACCCCAGTGAAAGACCTTTCATAAAAGAAGACTGATACAAAAAAAATAGATGGTATGTAACTTATTTTGCTTGTTTACACGTCAACTTCTCCCTGGAAACATGCTCCTGGAAACACAATACAAAAAGCAATTACATGATCATGAGAGACAGATAATCTAACAAGTAAAGGGAAGCATAGAGATATCCAAGAATAAATGAAAAATTAGAAAGAAATGCTAGTTCCTATTTATTATGTAAAAAGTTTAATTATTATTGTTTACTAAATGCTAACAAAAAAAAGTAAATTATCTCAGGTGTGCCATAATTTTCTGTTACTACAGTCTCAAAGGCCTCACTTTATAAGGTAAGTCAGGTCAAGACCATTTCTTAGAGCTAAGGATAAAAACAGAGATGCTAACAAATCTCCAAACCATCCCAGTGTGATGAATCCTAGAATCACAGAAGGGACTGAGTGCTCCAGACTTTCAATTCAAAAGCATGTCAATCTAACCAAGTCCTTATTTACCATTTCAGCTCCTTCTTCTCTTTCCTTTAAGCTCTGAAGTTGCTGTTGTAGCTGTTCATTTTCAATGCACTTGGCCTGCAAGCACTGCTTCGCCTCCTTAAACTTTAACTCATAAAATTCTCGTTCTTCTTTCTGCTTCTCTCTCCAGGTGGAAAGTTCCTCATATCGGTCCTTCATAGCTTGGTTGTGCAATTTCATGGCTTCTAAATGGTAGCCAGAGAGAAGACATTGAATCACATTAATACTCTGTCCATGAGAACAGATTTCTACTACACTGAGCTCAGCATTCTTCAGCATCAAATGGGTTGGCAATAATTGGGTATGAAATGTGAGCCTTTGTCTGGCGTACCTTTAAATACCAAGTCAAAACCAAACTTATCATAGTTAGCACTATAATAAATAGCTTTAAAGCCACTGCTGAGATCACATGCTCACACTCACTGACTTCTCGACTTTTTCCTAAACCAAGAAGCCAGAAGGATTGTTCACAAGAGATACTTGGTATCTTGCTGTGTGTGGTATTTACATGATCAGCCCAAATGAAACTGCTGAACTGAGCTTCCAAAACTACTGAGGCTTGGCAGGGAAAACATCCTACACTGGTAAATTACTGCATGGAAAGAGATGCTATCAAATCAAATGTCTCAAATATGCCCAACAATGCTCTCTCCCAACATCTGGTTAAGATTTGACTGCAAGCATTGAAAAAATATACCAAACAACTTACAGCAGAGTCAGTTCCCTGCAAGTAACAAAGTCAGTATGTAACAATATCAGTCTTACTATTGCAAAATGGTTACAAGATTTTTAAGCAGAGTCAATGAAATTGTTTTAGACATGCTTCTTTTAAAGCAAACAACTCAAAGCGGGTTGCTTAAAAGTCCTATATACTTGTACTTTCCAGTAACTTCCATTACATCCTGATGTCATATGATAAACTGCCCATAAATCCTTCAGGTTATGAAAAAAAATATAGTCTGGAGAATGATTCTGCAAGTTATGGGTTACAGCAGCTGTGAATATGTCCCTGAACATTATCTTATATAAGGTCTTTTAGCAAAATACCAGATGTACTTCTACAAACAACTTTCCTGCTAGATTCCCATGAGACAGAGAGCTTGGACGAGGTCCAACAATGATTCAGGAAGAATTTAAACACCAGTGTAAAATCACAATACAGGAGATATGTGATGTCATGCTCTGCTGTCATATAAACAGTCAGATACCTCTGTCCTTTACACAAAAAATTCTCAGATCTCCTGGCTTTTGCTCTAACCATTTAAAGAAAAAAATAACTGACACCTAAATTCCAGATCCAGAATCTCTCTCATACAAAGGACTCAAATAATTAGGAATTTTCAGGGAAGGCTATTGGTTTCTCCCAGATGTGCCCTGCCATAGCCACCACTCTTCTTTGAAGTACGGAAAGTACAGTACCCACCCCCCCAATGCAGCTTTGGCAAAATGTTTGCAATGGAGCCAACAGTTCTACAATACAAACCAAAAAAGTCTTTTAGAGGTTGATGAGCAAATAGCACATCACAGGAAGAGATTTTGCATGCCACCTTCTAAAACACATAGCACTATACCACTTACATATAAAACTCTAGAGCAAATAAGCCACCCTTACATTGGGCTGTTCTCCCCTTAATGTACCACAGCAACTCAATTTGAAGTTGCTACCAAATATCCTCTTGATGTGTCTTATAAAACTGGCATTGTCACTTGCAGAGTTGTTTATACAGCGAATGCTACCCAGCAAGGGCAATCAAGCACAGAATTCATACTCATAGGACAAAACAAACCCTTCAGAAGAGACTCAGGGCTCTTGTATTTTAAGAGCAGCTCACGTGCGCATTCACCTTTTAACTCATTGTTCTCGGTGATCAGTTCTTTCATCTGCTGCACCATCTCTTCGGGGGTGTAGGTGCTAAGGGCTGGGGCAGCCGTGTTGTCCACTCCATTTTCCATTTTACTCTTGGAATGCTCTCCATTTTCAGCAGGACGGCCCTTCAACTTGCTGGACATCTCCGAAGCAGCTGTTACAAGGTTTGCCAAGAGAAAACTTTCAATTTCTTGCCCAATTATAAAGAAAGCATAATCACACACTCATTAACACATGCAAGCCACATGCCTTGTCACAGCACAAAAGCACCTTCAATTCCTCTAACCCCGCTACACCAGAGTACCCGTGAGCCTACATTAATCCCCATGGGCCTAAAACACATCCCGAAGACGTCTTTCGGGCTAACCATCCCTTCCTCAGGAGCTCATTTCTCTGGGAATGAAGCGAGACTCCCGCCTCGCCCACTCCCTTCCCAGCCTTGACAGCAATCGGGCCGCGCCGCCCGGCCGGCCCTGTCGGCGCTCCGGCCCCCCCCGTTTCCGCTGATTTTTAACTTTCATTTTCATTTTCTTGTCCCCTTTTCCCGTTCTCCTGCATACCCCGCCGCGGTGCTGGGGCGGCTGAGGCGCCTGCACCCGCCGCTGCCCAGGCACGGTCGCTCCGTCCCTGGGCCAGACCGGCCCCCGAGAGCCGCAAAACGGCGTTTCCCCGCCTGGCCCTTCCTCCCCGCAGGCCCACCCCGGATCCGCCGAGTCACCGGGCGAGCCCGGCCACGGCGACCGCCGCCCCCCGTTCCGGGCTGGCCTCAGGGACCCCGCTCACCCCTCAGGGCGCGCCCATGGCGGCAGCGGCCCTGCTCAGCTGACTGACGGACGGACGGACGGACGGACAGACTGCCCGCCCTCCCCCGCCACCGCCTCCTCCTCCGCGGGGACTTCCCAGCTCGGCACCTCCCACCTCCCGGGCACGCAGCGTTCGCTTCTCCCGTGCCCGGCTCTCTCCCTGATGCACGCCGGCCAAGCGGGAGCGGGAGCCAAGTCCCCCATGGAACAGCAAGGTCGTGTGGGGAGCGCTGCTCCTCAGGGGGAAAAATCCTGCGGGTCCATGAGGTTGGAAAAGACCTCTGAGATCTTCGAGTCCAGTTTATGACTGAGCACCAGCTTGTCAGACTTCCCTTACAGTTACCTCCAGGGACAGTGACTCCACCACCTCCTTGGGCAGCCTGTTCCAATGTCGAATTGCCCTTTACGTGAAAAAATTCCTCCCAATGTCCAGCCTAAACCTTCCCTGAAACAGCTTGAGGCCATGTCCTGTCATCCTATTTCTGATTTCCTGGGGGCAGAGCCTGACCCCACCTGGCTACATCCTCCTGTCAGGAACTTGTAGAGCTTTAAGGTCACCCCTAAGCCTTTTTTTCT
>VZTT01018671.1:0-17807 GCA_013400855.1 Buphagus erythrorhynchus | reverse complement strand
CCCCCCCCCAACCTGTAAATCAAAATTTTTTTTATTTCTTCTTGTGGCTCCATCCTGTGGTATTCCCTGATAACGGAAGATCAATAAATTCCTTCCCTGGGGTTCTGGTGTCCAATAATCCAAGAATGTGGAGCATTTCCTGATTATCTTTTTTACCATTCTCCGAGTTAGTTACATGAACAAAAGCTTTTTACATCACTATGTTATAGTCCAAGAAAAATATATATTATCACACTACTATTTCTAAGTTTTTTTTAATACCAGAACTAAAAGAAACTATATTCATACAGCAAAGTTTTCCAGCATTATACATATAGCATTCATTTTAATATTTGCAAAAAGCCAATAATATAATATATACTTATAACAAATATCAAGGGAATAAGGTTTCCCCCCACACACACTTTTATAGCATTGTCAAACCCGGTTTTTTATGTTAACTTTTAGCCCCATTTGAGGATGGGGAAGTTGAAGGCAGGGAGAGAAGGTCCCACCACAAGGCGGTGGCAGGTCAGAGATGTCACCCACCGCCCTCCTCTTGCTGCTGGGCCACTCCTCTCCCTCCACCCAGAGCCACGCTCTGGTTTAGAAGCTCCAGCCTCTCTGGAGGTGAAGTGTCTGTGGTGTGACACTAACAGGAGTGACATACAAAGCGTTTTGCATTTAATTACAATAAATGCTGAAGTTGTATATCTTCAGCTCCTGAAAGTCTGACAAAAAGCTTTCTAGTTTGCAGTCACAGAAAGCGTAATAAAATCAGTGAAAAACCCTGAAAATGTAAGTGAGGAGTCTTCAGAAGAGGAGAGTTTTGCCATCTGCCTTTGACTGAACTCCAGACAGACAGCGAAAGGAGAGGGAAACATTTTTGCCTTCTCCATAAAAACGAAGTTCCCGGCTACCTTAGCACAAAAGTCATTACGCTCCTCGTTCACCACACTTCAGATTTACACCCAAACCGCGTCTCGGCAGCTCTCCCAGCCCGGACCGCTCCGGGGTACACCGCCCGGCCCCGCACTCACCGATGAGGACGGCGGTGTCGAGGCGGCGGAGCCGGGCCAGCAGCGGCCCGCGGGCCCCGCAGATGGGCAGCGAGCGGCGCTGCACGTGTGCGGGCGGCGCGGCGCTCCGGGGCTGCGTGCCGGGGGGCGCCGCCTTGAACCGCTTGGCCGGAGGCCCCTCGCTGTCCTGAGCCATCGCTCCGTTCCGTTCCGTTCCGTCCCGTTCCGGCCCGGGCCGCAGGGGCTGTCCCGGGGCTCCGGCCGCTCCCAGCACGTCTGGACCGCGCTCCACCGGCTCCTCGGCGCAGCGATGACGTCACCGCGCGACGCTGCGCGGAGCATCCTGGGAGTTGTAGTCCCGAGGCCGCCGCCATTTGCAGCGCTCCCCTCGGGGAAATCACGGACCCCAAACCGCAGCCAAATGCACCAAGGAGGGCACAGAGCCGGCTGCAGGCGGGACAGGGACATGTGCCCATTCAGGACTTGTCCCAGTAACAAGCTACAGAGGGGTTCTCAAACAATGAACTGAAAAAACACCCCAGAAAAATAAGGTTTTAATCTAATTCCTGCCTCAGAACCAATGCCAAATTAACATTGTCCAAAATACTTTAATTCTTGCACTCTAGGAGCACTAGAAGTCTGTTCTAGAAACAATCAGAACTGCCCCAGAAAAACAGACCAAAAAACCTGTAAAACCCCCCAAGCCTCCCATTAAATTTTTATAACCTTTAACAGATAAAAATGCAGATACAAATTACCTCACGCATTTTATCAGAATCTTAACACACTGCTTGTGGACAAAGCATTTCCCCTGAGATCCTCACACATTTCTCTCCTGGACTATAAATTTTAAAAATCACAACCTGTAGCCAGTTTTTAAAAACAAAATCTGAGACTAAATGAGATAATCATGTCATGGGTAAGCCCATCCTCTAAAATGTTGAATGAAGATGCAGCTTGAACTCCTTTTATCTACTACCATATAATCAATAAAACCCTACCCCATATTTTCTATGGCAATTTAAGAACAACTGACCATGATGAGCTGAACTGAGATCCAAATTCCTACGTGGCTCCTCAGAGATATTTACAATCAATGTAGCTTTAAGCTAAATCCTACTTAGTCTCACTGGCCTGTGTGGGACACAACCCTCCCACAAGAAACTTCATCCACAGACCACAGATTTCACGTCCTGAGCAGACAATGCTGTGTCCTGCAGCTCTGATACACTTGTGGGAAAAGCTTCAGTTATCTCTCTCTTCAAGGACTTGCTTTTTCCAGCCCCTGCTTTTCCAACTGCTGCCTCATGACTAGAGAATTATAGAGGATTAACCAAAAAGGATCCACAAGACATTTTATTCAACTCATCATCACTTGAGTCCTGACTCCAGACAAGTTTCCTTCTCTAGTGCTGCAGGTCATTCAGTAACAGCAGACGGCACATGGGGAGTGGATTTTGCAGGCACATCTATTTAACCACCAGTCTGAAAACTGGGCACCTGAACACACAGTCCTTGGGGGAAAAAAACCACCAAAATGTAGCCTCGGCCTGCAAAACATTCCAAAAACCCAACTGGCAGAGTGAAAAGCTGCATTATGCTGCAAGTTGTGCTCCTGCAATTCAAAGATGACTGGAGATAGCAACACCTCAGATTAAAAAACCTTTTACCATTAAAATAGTGACTTAGCCTTTCAATCATCTTGTAGTTGTTTTATCCAAGAATAAAAAAAATGAGCTAAAACCCAAAAAGTTGGGTTTGTCCCCTGTAAAGTTTCCCATAGTTTCATGTATCAAATAACTTGAAAAAAATGCTTTAGAAATCACTTTAAACAAGTACTTGCATGGCCTTGTTAACAGAAGTTAACAGGAAACTGTTTCCAGTTCAAAATTTTTGGCTCCACTGGATTTAGATTATGTCCAGCACAGTGAACTCCCTGATTGGGAAAGGCGCTGGGAGTGAGGCTGCCATTTCATAAAGTGCTTGTATTCCAAACCATAGAGCTGTCAGAGAGTCCTCTCTGTGCTGGGGAAGGAGAGGCCCCACGTGGCACTGGAGCCAGGCCAGTCTCTCCCAGGGCTGGCTGGCTGTGCGCACAGGTCCTGAGTTATCCCCCGAGGCGCTGCCCCTCTCCCCAGGCAAAGCCCCCTGGCCGCTCCTCGGGCAAGGGGTTGTAATTCGGGTCATCCTCTGGCATGTCAAATATTGCTTTCCTGGAAAACACAAAGCAGGGTTATCCTTTAAAACACAGCTCTCACAGGAAGATCCAGACAGCTCACATGCTGCACATGGGAACAGTGTCCTCCCTCATGAATAGCTTGCCCAGGTAGTGGGATTTATGCTTTCTAATTTGGAGCCACCAGGAAGGAGATCCCAAATCAAGACTGATGAGGTTCATCTTTTGCTATTTATGACATACATATTCTAGGCCAGACCTCTTCAGGATAGTCTATGAATTCTGTGAAAAACAACCATCAGAGGTGTTCTGGGAGAGCACCACATGGGATTAGAGCATCCACACAAGAGGGAACTGAGTGGGAGCACCACTACTCCATACTATAAACACTGAAGGATTTTTTTCCCCAAAATTGTGACGTGAGGATGACTTAAAGAAAAAAAAAACATTAGATATCTTATATGTAATACCTCAGCCACTGTTCACACTCAGCAGGGGACATAGCTTTGGTGCTACCAAAAAAAGCTGTCAGCAATCCTGACAAGTGTTATCAGAGAAACCAAAGATAAAATCCTTTAGCTCTTCTCCCAGTTAAGTTGGTTCCCACTTAAAGCTCCTTGTCTGGCAACACAAGTTCAATAAAAAGCAAGAACAGACACCCTCCAATCCTGTCTCTGTCCAATTCACCAGAAGCTGATGTGACTGAACAGTTTTCCAAACAAGCACTTTTTCCATGTCTCTTCCAAAGCACACACCAATACTCACAGGACAGACGGTGTTCTCAGGAGCCTCCCACCACCAGGCTGATTAGGAAAGACATCCTCTAAGAAAAAATATATATGCCCAACAGCAATGCCTGGTATAGAAACAAAAACCAAAAGGTGATTTTTCTTTAGGTGATTTCTCCTTTACAACTCTCAAATGCTTTACACTAGAGTTTTCAGAAAAACAACACACATTGGTTCTTTCACAGAAAATATGATGATACAGAAATAGAAAACCTAAGGAAGAAAGCTAACAGCAGATAAAAATCTTAACTTACACTACAGGACATTAATATTGGGAAAACATCCTGTCATTATTAAAAATACTGATGTTTTGACTATATTAAGAGTTGATAAAATAGTAACATAAACTATTTTATTTCAGTAGACTGATGGTGTGGTCAGATGATGCATCTGGGCTGATTCCAAGCAATAAAAAGCCAAAACATCAGAAGCCCTTTCCATCCTTATTACAGCACAAAACATTCTGCAACAGTTAGAAATCAGAAAAGCCTGGTATAAACATATCAGAAGAACTAACACCAAGCATTAAGGCATTTAACCCTTGGATTTGTCCCCATTTTCTGTTTCATGTAAAACATGAGGAGGAACAGATCCTCGTGATTGTTGCCATTGCTCACCCAGGAGATCCACAATGATGGAGTTCCCCAAAAGCAGTGAAAAGCCCATCAACACCCAGGGTAGAAATGGGGCTTGGAAGATGAGGAGCCCGAAGAAGTTCATGCGGACGTAGGGATTCCTGCGGCTCCAGACGTACACCAGCATGATGGTGAAAGCCTGGCCCAGGAACACCAAGTTCACAAACAGCCCAAAAAGCTGCCATGGGTCATTAAGGAAACACTTGTGAGGTCAGGAATTTCACAGCTTAATTTGTAATCCAGTGTTTTCCACACAGCTGGTAACTCCACTTTCCCAGGTGCAAGTACATCAAGCTACTGTCCATCAAATCCAACAGACGCAGCAGGATTCAGGGTACCTGCAGCATGAATAATCTCATTAAAGCATAATTTAATTCTTCACAACTGAGCATGATCCCACAACTGAACACTCCCTTGAAAACCTCACTTCCATGATCAAGCAGAAAAAAAAAATCTGGAAAACTAGCAACAATCCCAAAGTATTCAAAACCACCTTAACAAATATCGGTACCCCTTGTGCAACAAACTATCTTAAGGTCACAGTAACAACATGGTTTCACCTCTCATTGACACATCTTTAGCTTTACTAAAGGAGCTTGGAATTAAAACAGAAAGGATACAGTCATTAAAAGTCCTCCAAAAAGGAACATAAATACAAAATCTGCCGTCCGACCCCGGAAAGAGCCTTCCTCGAGCATGCGGCAGTACCGGTATCTGAGGCCACAGGTCAGGAAAATTCCATTGCAAATGAGTTTAGAGACAGATCCAAGCAGAAAACAGTTCTACATCAGCTTAAAAGTGTTTTATCAATTTACTGCATCACTTGGCTCTTTCTGGATACTTCAGCAGAGAGGGGGACCCAGGAAGACAAAAAAGTTACCTGGAATTTTCTCCTGCACCAGGTCAGCACCAACCTGAAGGATCAGGTTTGTACAAATTCTTAACACAAAAAAAAAAATCCTGGCAAAATTCTTGACCACTTAAGAAGGAGACCCCCTTGAAGCCCTCTTATTACAGCAGTGAAGTTGGCATTGCTGAATTCCCAGGAACTCAACCCTTCCTGTGTGCAGGTACAGCAACATTCCTGCACTCTGGAGCTCTGCTTGCCAAGGGAAGCAACACAACTCGGTGAAGGATACAAAAAGATCATATTAAATAAAAAATTAAAGCCAACTGGTCCAAAGAACAAGTAGTTTGTGATTAACCTCCATATCTGGAAATAAGACAAATACAAGGACTTTAAACATGACAGCTTAATTTTATTGTCTAAATAGTAACAATGAAAGCGAAATCTCCTTTACAGAAAATGAAGCTAAGGCCTATTTTAAGGTACAGTGGTCTGCACTCTGGCTACAGTAGCTTTTAAAAAGTGTAATTCTAATTCAAAAAGTTTTGAGAAGACAAACACTTAAAAAACTCTACAGCACAGTTTAAAACCTCCCGTGCTTCAGAACACACTTACTTGAAAGTGCTTAAATATTAACTCAGGATTGAAATACAGCTGGAAGGGCGTGATAAGTTCTAATTGCTGAAAAAGAAGAGAACATTTTGAAAGAATCAATATAAGAAATAAGCAAAAAAAAAAAAACCAAACAAAAAGGAAAAGAAAAAAATACACATCCAGACCAGCAACCCATTCCAGTGTGCCAAAAAGAGCCCAGCAAGTCCTCAAATCAGCACTATTAGTTTTCTGGCAAGTGGGAGCCTCAATACAACAATCCTCTGGCGCTGTTGTTATTTATTCGTGCTCTGCGCCTCCTCGGGGCCCGTTTCGGGAATCCCCTCGGGGCTCCAGACCCGGCTCCGAGCGGGGGCGGTGCCTGAGGGCTCCCCTTCCACGGCCACCCCGCGCCCACCCCGCCCCCGATTCCCCTCACGACCTCCCTCCCGCGGCCGCGCACTGACCACGGCGGCGGTGGTGAGGACGCAGGCGGTGGTGTAGGCCCGGGTCACGGGCGGCACCTGCAGGTACTCCTGCCGGAACGTCTGGTACGCCATCTTGGCGGCCCCGGCCCGCCCCGCCTCGGCCCGCCTCCGCGCCAGCACAACGCTCCGCGCTCCCATTGGCTGAGCCGGAGCTCCCGCCCTCCACTCTGCGCTCTCATTGGTCGGCTTTCCAGCCCGCGGCCGCCGCTCCGCTCCCCCACTGGTCGTGCTGCAGTGCCCGCCTATCACCCCGCCCTGTCATTGGCCGAGAGGCCAGCGCGCTGCCGCGCTCTCCCCGCGCTTGGCCCGCCCGCCGAGGGACGGAGCGCTCGGTGATTGGACAGCGAGCGTTCCCTGGCGGGCGCTGATTGGCTGCGGCCAGGGCTGCCTTGAGGCGGCGCTCGAGCGAGGCGGGAAAGCGGCGGCGGCAGCGCCGGGTCTGGAAACCGCCCTGGGGCACCGCGCTCGGCCCGCGAACGGGAGCGGGAGGAGCGGCCCCGCTGCCTTGATAACACCGGGGAGCTCTGTGAGAGCCGCGAACGGGAGCGGGAGGAGCGGCCCCGCTGCCTCGGTAACACCGGGGAGCTCCGTGAGAGCGGGAGGAGCGGCCCCGCTGCCTCGGTAACCCCGGTGACCTCTNGCCCCGCTGCCTCGGTAACACCGGGGAGCTCCGTGAGAGCGGGAGGAGCGGCCCCGCTGCCTCGGTAACACCGGGAGCCCCGTGGGAGCCGCGTTCCCCTCACGGCCCGGCCCCCGCCGCCATGTCGGTGGATCCCATGGCCTACGAGGCGCAGTTCTTCGGGTTCACGCCCCAGACGTGCATACTGCGCGTCTACATCGCCTTCCAGGATTACCTCTTCGAAGTGATGCTGGTGGTGGAGGGCGTGATGCTGAAGAAGCTGGACAGCATTCCCGGCTGCAAAATCAGCCCTTCGCAGATCCGGAAATGCACCGAGAAATTCCTGATCTTCATGAAGGAGCACTTCGATAAACTCTTCGCTAAGATGGAAGAAGTGCTGCTGCAGCTGGTGCTGAACATCCCTAAGAACGTGCTGCTGCCCGAGGACAGGGTGCAGGAGCAGTATCCCTACAGCAAGGAGGAATTCCAGGCGCTGCAGGACGAGCTGCAGCAGCTGCAGCAGCAGTGCAGGGCAGAGGCGGCCGCGGGGCAGGCGCTGCGAGCAGAGCTGGAGGAGCAGAAGGCTGTCAAGGCCGAGCTGGAGAAGATTTTGCAGTGCTTTGATGGGCTTGAGAGCATCTGCAGGGAGCACGGGGCCGGCAACTTCAAGGAAAGCTTTGCCCTCCTGACACAGTGCTCTAAGAAACTGCAGGATGTGCTGAAAGATGTTGAGGAGAAGAGCAAAAAAATGAAGCAGCATGATCAGTTAATGTAATGGAAATTCTGAAAAGGCAACAGATGTCATACAGAGAGCTTGCTTAAAATTACAGGGGTTTATCTTTCCCTTATTCTGCTCATCCTGCCAGGATTTGGTCTGAAAGCTGTTGAACTGTGCCGGTTTGCACCTCCCTAAGGCAGGAAGGGGAGAAAAGCCTGTAAAATGTAACTCAGATTGTTAACTTCCTAAGTTTTGGTTGCATAACCAGTGTTTGAAAGCACTGAATGTTACCTTTGAACATAGTGTAGCACTTGCCCGTTTTGAGGGTTATAAAACCAAAGTCTCATTAAGACTTGTGGGAATGTGCAGGTGGTTTCCAGCCTGTGGTCAGAGCAGGGGTCCCTGAGGCCATGGGGACTTTGCCACTTCCCAAGGAGCTGCCTGGCCCTGGCCATGGTGCCTTTCACTGTGTTTGGGAAGCCAACAAGGAGAAAGTGCAGGGAGAAGGATGACACTGGTGCTGTTGACAAGGTTCTGATGAGATCTGTTGGCATCAAACCAAATTTCAGCCCAGTTTCTGGAATCTCAGGGTTCCTCAACATTCCACCTGTGCTTGTGTTTCTCTCAGCACAGAGCTGCTGCTCCACAGAGCAGAAGCCACTGGAGGAAATGAGTAATTCCATCACTTTGTCCTACTTCACTTTGTGTTGCTTTATATGTATATTTGTTAGGGTTTTTGTTGTTGCCCAGTGTCCCTTTTCCACTAAATATTAAAGTTCCTTTTATTAATGTTTTATCAGATTTTCCTGTGAAAATGTTATCAGTACTGATAAGCTGTTATGTCATAATTAAACTTATTCTCTCTGTACTTAATTCAAAATCCCTGACAGTCTGTGCATCTTTCCATGGCAGTTTTTTAATCTCCTGTTTAGTCCTATCATTAAATATCAATATTAATTTCTACTTTACTAGCATAGAGGTTTAAAAGTCATTAACCGTGTGAATCATTTAGAGGTGACTGCAATAAAAAAGTGTATAAAGAAGTGTATTGCAAACATAAAATACAGTTTGGAATTATTTCTTCCCTGAATTGAGAAGAGTAAGATGTGAAAAGTGTCACTTGGCAGCAGAGGGCGCCAGCAGCCCGGCCCAGGGCTCGGCTCCCCGGGAGGTTGGTCTGTTTTTCCAACTCAGTGTAACTTTCCTGAATTATCACCAAGATAATTACACCAAGGATTACCGTGTTTGCTCAAGTGGAATCAGTTGTTTTATCCTCAGTAAATAGGAGACACTTTTTCTGGGTTTTCTGTGCCCAGAGTGACCACACACAGGTTGGCAGAAGCTGGACTCAGTGAGTTTGTACACCCCAACGCTGTGTTTTCCTTCAAAAAGGTATTATTCCCATTTTCACACATTTCTCTCAGCCAGAAAGAGACAATTTCACTGCCAGGCCAGGGTTCTCCCCAGCACATCATTCCCAGCTGGAGTGGTGGGTGAGGGGAATGCTGGGGCATAATGGTTGGACTGGGCTGTGCCTGACCCTGACATTTTGATGTCCTGCTGTGTCCCCAACCAGGGAAATGTGTCCACAACTAAATCACATTGACCATGCTCCCCTTGGTGACAAGGCAGGCACAGACAGGGTAGCACCTGCAGGAGCAGGACCTGGGACTAGCTTGAAAAGGAGGGAGAAAACTTCCACATGGATTATCTTAGTGCTCATTTTCTCCCAATACTTGCATGGAGCTGGAATATTCAAAGCCCCAGGCTGGGAATGAGGTAATTCATAATACCTAATGTAAAAACTGTAACCAGCTGTTGGTAAAACATTTCCAAGAGCCTTTTTCAGAAGAAAAAGCCTTGATGTCAAGCACTTGATGCAATGAACACCCCAACAGCAGAGCTGAGGTCTGAGGAGAACAAAGCCACTGGTTTTCCTACCAGGAAAACCCTCCTGGTCTGGGACACACAGGAGCCCTGAGGATCCATGGGGCTGAGGATGTCCTGGCAGCTGGATACTCCATCAGACAGAGAGTGGCTTCAAGCCCCTCTACACTCCCTGGGAGTATCAGGCTTCCAGGAAAACTCTGCCCTGGGAATAAAAGCATGTTCTGGCTGTGAGGAGGAGGATGTGCAGCTGGATTTGCAGGCCCTGTGCATGGAGAGGGATCACGTAAAGTAGGGAAGGCACTGGCTCTGTGTCCCAGGGATGATGGCTTGCCCTGCAAACCCCCAGGGGGTCAGTTCCCTGTATAAGTAGAAAGCAGAAAATGTAAACTAAGACATTTTTGGCAGCACTCACAGGCAGTTGGAGCACATGGTGCAGCCCTCCTTGACTTAGACACTGACTAATGGTGTAATTAGCAGCTGTTAATAAACCCACACCTGGCAAAATGCCCGGGGGCAGGAGGGGGTTACCATATGCCTCCTCATTAAAAGCATTAATTAGAGGCAGGAAATGCTCGTGGCAGCCACAAGCTTTAATTGCTTCACCTCAAACTGGTGGTGGGTCAGCTCCTGCTTTTGCCATCCCATGGTGGCTCAGGGCTCCCATCCCTGCCCACATCCCACAGCAAGGCAGAAGGGACCCACAGGGCAGGGAAAAAGATACCTTTTAATTCTAATAATGAAAAAAATCCTATTGTGCCAAAAAAAATTTTCTTCCACAGGGATTTTTGCTGGCACAAACTGAGCAAGAGCATCCCCCATCCTTAAAACAACCCTGTGGAAACTCCTAATAAAAAATAATAGAGATGGACAGAGAGATTGCCAGGCACTGTGAGTTATTCCAGCTGGTGAGTGCAGCAGCTCTTCCCTAATGTGTTTGCACATCACACACCATAAAATGGGATGGGAGTGAACATTCCGAGTCCCTGCTGGGATTTCCAGAGAGCTGCCCCGGTGCTGCCTCTCCTGCACCCCAGCCCTGGCAATAAAATAAATGGAGCATGGAAAATGGGCCCCCATCAGTGGCAAAACATTGATGTACTCAGGCTAAGAAACTCGGTCAGGGTTTGGCTGCTGATGGCTCCTGGCCGTGCTTGCTGGACATCCCTGGAAATTGCTTTAGAAAAGAACATGGTAAATGACTTTTTCCTACTCAAGAAGGAGAAAATGGAAAACCTGGAAATGTCTGGCAACAAAGGAATTACTTTCACATATGAGATTATTTTTTCCCCCCTAATTAAACCATAGGAGAGTGGGAATTTGATTAGAAAGGTTCTGCTGGAGCGAGCCCTTGGAGAGAGCTGTGCTTGGTGTGCAGCAGCATGGACAACAATAAAGGGTGAAGTTTATGGTTCTCCTTTGCTGGGGACTGGAGAAACTGTGTGTCCCTCACACAGCTCTGCATGGCTTTGGCTGCTTCCCTGGCTGTTCATCCTGCCCTGCATCCATCTCACCCCTGCTGCAGCTGGGTTTGGGTTGGAAGAGACCTTAAAGATCATCTGTCTATTCCCTGCCATGAGCAGAGACACCTTTTATTAGACTTTTTTTTTTTTTTTTGCGAAAAAATCATTGTAGGAATTTAATTTCAGCTTGAAGGGGAATAAAAAAATAAATAAATAAACCAAGCAAAAACCTAGAAAAATAACATTGAGGCAAGATGGAGCCTTTGGAGGTCAATGCACTGGATGGATCCTGCCAGGTGGTGATGCCCCAAAACTGAACACTTTGAACCCAATGGTCCCACAGCTATGACCCCTCTGCCTGTTGTCTTTGTAGCTCTGATTAATTTTGTCCCCTGCTCACACCCCCTTCCTGGGCAGCCATGCCTCCCAGTGCTGTGCTGCTGGGGATTTCATTACCACTGATTTCCCTGTAGAAAGGAAATTCTCCTGCTGCTTTGTCTGCTTACTCCCACTTACACAATTCAGAATATTATTCCCTCCTGTCACCTTAATTTCTAATAATTAGTATTTGGTGTAACACTACATCAGACAGCAGCTCTTAATGAATATTATAATAGGCACTAAATTATAATTTACTGCTCTAGAAATATATTTTGATACATAGCCCACTTACAAGAAAATTAGGGGGAGCAGCTTGCAAGCCATTTACCTGGCTGGACCCAACCCTGAACTGAGTCCCCAGCAAGATCCTAAATGACCATGAGCTCCAGGGGAATCTACTGGCCTGGGACATCACTGACCATGTTGGGGCTGGATGTGCCATGGTGGCAGCAATGTGACCTCACCAGGACACTGTATTCCCAGGGAACCAGCAATTATCTGCTCTCAATACTCTATTTACTCCCTGGCAAAATGCTGGGGTATGAATCCATCTGGAGTGGGCAACAGCATGAATCCAGGTAGAGTGCTTGTGCAGTAAGAGACCCTGGATGCCCCTATTTCCAACTTCAGCCTCTGCTGGTCCCTCTCATGGAGCTGCTTTCCTTCCTTTTGTGGTGGTGGCTGCCAGGAATTTATTTATCCATCAATTAACAGGTAGGTTTGGCATTGGCAGCTATTGGGGCCTGTTGTGTGTTTGAGCAGGACACTGAGTCCCAGAATGGTTTGGGTTTGGAGGGATTTTAAACTCATCCAGTCCCACCCCTGCAATGGGCAGGGACATGTTCCATAATCCCAGGATGCTCCAAGCCCTGTCCAACCTGGCCTTGGGCACTTCCAGGGATGGAGCAGCCACAGCTGCTGTGGGACACCAGTGCCAGGGCCTGCCCACCCTCACAGGGAAGAGATCAGATCCTAAACATTGTATAATACAGAGGCAATGAAGGAGAATTTCTTTGGGCTTTTAATGGAGAAATATGAGAAAAGTCTGGTAGAGAATCATGGGGGTCAGAGTGATTTTCACTGCTCATGCCAGGTATATGTAGATGAAATAATTCTATTGCATGGCCTGGCCAGAATAAAGGGATGCCTGCTTCTATGACACTGAAAAGATGTTGTTGGGGAATTTGTTCTTCCTGCAGTTTTGGTGACACATGGACTTCAATGCCATGTTCATGGGCTGCCCTCTTGGGAACAGAGCCTGAGACCTCCATCAAAATCCTAATTTACTGCTGCAGAAACATAAAACAAATAAAAGAAATTTTAAAAGTTTAAAAGGAAATAATAGGGTCTCTATGCTTCTCCCTTCTGACTGGGATCATGGGGTCTCCATCCTCCTCTTCCCTGTGAGGGTCTGGGTAGTCTCTGTCCTCACCTGCTCTGGGACACCAGGGAACTTTCATCCACTCTCCCCTTTCAGGTGGCTCAGGGGTCTCCATCCTCCTCCCCTTTTGTGGGAGGCATGGAGGGGGTCTGCATTTGTTCTTAACTTTGGCCACAGCATCCTGGGACCCCTGGACTGGGAGCTGGCAGCTCCAGGACACTTGCTGCTGGGACACTTGCCTCTGGAACATCTTCTAACAGAGGGCTGGGCTCCTCTTTTGACTTCTGGGTATTTCCTGGTGTTGAACCAAGACATCTGGCCATCTGCATCCTCAGGGACCAGTGTGCTCATCTCATCCCCACATCTCTGACCCCTGTCCAAAGGGCTGCCTCCCTCTGCACTCTGGCAGCTCTCACCAAGGCTCAAAGCTGGCCTTGGGGCTTAATTTGACAGTGCCCTTGGGCTTGGGATTAGATTTACAATTGGGGCTTTGGGTTTAGGGCTGAACGTGACATTTGGTTTAGGGCTGAGCATTTGGGACGGGCCTGGAATTGGGGCTGGGCTTGGAGTTAGGGCTGGCCTTTAGATTAGAGCTGGAATTGGGCTTAAGGCTAAATGTGTCATTTGCCTTAGGCCTGGCCTTGAGATTGGGTCTGGGGCTGCAGGAGGTTAAATCCAGGACCATGGGTGTGTCCCAGTGTGGAGTGAGATGGAGATCAGCATCAGGGGAGGTTTGGGACCGAGTGCATGCCCAGCACCACGGGGCAGATGTTCACTGCAGGATGTCCCTGGCATCCTCTCAAAGAATATTCTCCTCTACAGGCTGAACACCCCCAGCTCTCTCAGCCTTGCAACATCATTGTCAGGGCTGAGGCAAATGCCTTCATGTTTTTAAATTTTTTTTCTGCAATATAAAAATGAGAGGAGCTTGGTGCCTCTGGCTTGCTCTCCTGGAGGAAGATGCCTGGAGCAGGGCAGGCTCAGCTGAGCCCAGGATTTGCTGGAGTTTCCACAACTGTGCTGAGCCAGCTCCAACCCAGGCCAGCCCCTCTGCAAAGGAAATTGCACTTTTCTTTGGAAGCAAATGGAATGAAGGCAAGACAATTTCAGCGGCCCCATTACAGCAAGAGGCTGGAATAGCTGGGGATGTGTCACCTGAGCATGACAGACCCCTGAGCTTCTTCATCCAGGAAAAACCCAGCATGGAAAGGGCAAGGAAAGGAATGCCTCCAAGCCCCTCTGCCACAGCTACAAGGAGGAGCAGAAAACACCCAAGAACCAGCAGCCAGTGCTGCCTGAGGAACTGCACTTACACCCAGGGTCATCTCTGTGGAATTTATTATCATTTTCTCATCAGTTCTACAGTACAAAAGCATGCAAAAAATAGCCTCTCTCTTCATGGTACATATTTACAGTGCAACAGCCACATGCTGTCACAGTACTGAGTGCATTTACATCATGCTGGAATCATAGCAGAGCACATACAGGGGCAGAGGTTCAACTTCAAGTGCAACAAGAGACTGAAATACCAACAGAACAGGCCTAGAAATCAGAAAGAGCAGCAAAATTACAGCACAGAGGATCTGCATTGTACCCTCAGGAATTGCAATTCATGTTTTCATGAATTTACACCATTTTTTGGGAGCACTTTGATTGATGGCTTGTGGATACTGACGGAGGGTCTGGGCTCTGCCAGCAGCAGCTCTGAGCATACATGGCTTTTCTTCAGGAAGGGAAGGAGCAAGGCAGGGACTGATGAGCTGCTTTCCTTCCCTCACCCCATGGAAGGCTGCATTCAGAGCAACAGGGTCATGGCATCATCCAGGTTAATTCAGCCTGGGAGGGACTCGAGCCAGGCAGGGACTTGTGCAGGAGGATCTGGACCAGAAAGGAATGCCTTGCACTGCTTTGCTCAGCAAACTCCACTACAAATGTGCCCTGCTAAAGCAGAGAAGTTTGGCACCTCATCCAAGCTCTGTTTCCACACAATCCCTCCACTCTCTGCTTTCCAGTCTCCCTGCTGCACACCAGAGGTGCTCAGGCTCTCAGTGGCATCCCCCAGCACAGCCCTCCTGCCTTGGGAAATGTACTGAGATCCCTGTCCCTGGGGGAGCCTGGGGCTGGGACAAAGCCTCTGGGCTGGTGGGACAAAGCTCATGGGGATTTTGGGCAAGATGGGAGGGAAAGCACTGAGCTGGGGAGAGCAAACTAGCTCCCAGCCACCCACCACAAACAGAGAAATTCCCCCATGGCAGTGCTGCCAAGGGCTTCAGGACAGAGTTGTGCTGAAGAAACATGAAATTTCTCCCAGCAGCTCCTCCTTGCAAGTCTGGCAGTAAATAAGGAATGAAATCACACCCTGGGAGTTGTTTTTTTCTGAGCCACTCTGTTTTGCATGGAGCAGCTACACTGTCCCTGTTCAGGCCCCCTCTGGTTGCAGCTCTACACAAAGTCAGCTTTCCCACCAGCAGCCCTGATGCTGAAAACCTCATCTGTGACACTGATAGCAGCACATTCCTGCCCAAAGGGTAAAACACATGGACTGTGCATTCCTCAGTGCAGGACAGAAGACACTTGACCAGGATTTTTACATAGCACTACCCCCAAAACCAAAGGCCTAGAGCCATTAATTGAGCAAGATAAAGAAATCCACCTTCTGGAGATCAAAGAGATATGCTGTTCCCCCCAGATGAGACATTTCTTTCAAGAAAATCATCCTCAGCCTGTGAGAGTCTGGAAACCTTGACCAGATGCAATGGTGTTGGGGGAAAGAGGAGCCCTCCTGGTGACTCTGAGCCCAGCTAACACAGCCAGAGCATCCCAGTGCTCCAGGAACAGCAGAGGTGAGGATTTGGAGGGGAAAAACACAGAGCACACACCAAAGCACGAGTGTGCCACACCTGCTCTGCAGAGCCCACACTGAACCCCATCCCCTCCATCACAGAGAGGAGCAGACAAATATTTACCCATCCAGCTAAAGAGAATGATTTCACTCAAGAGCTAAAAGCACTGCCTTGCCAGGGATGTTTGTTCTCAAACAAATCCCCTCTCTTCTTCCCCTTCCTTTCTCCAGAGCAGAACCAGTGCTGCTCTGAGCTGCTCTAACATGCACATAAACAAGCAAGGATTTCATTGCAGCTGAGTGAGTAGAGCCTGTTTTTGCCTATCTGAGTGTTTCTCCTGCTGCCAGGGCACATTTTTCATCTCATTTCATGCAAGTTTTCAGGCTGCTGTTTGTGACACGATAGGGGTGATTTCTGGGGTATAAAGGGAAGACTGTTGGCAGGTTTGCTGAAGAAACAAGGTGTGACACCAGCTCAGAGCTCAGCTGTGCAATTCGAGGGGTTGGTTCTTGGACCTGTGGGAACAGCTCCAGAAGGATTTATTTTAGCTGAAAGGGCAAATATATCAAAGTAGATTTTGAGACAATCATAAAAAACATCCATTCCTCTCCAAAACTGAAGTGATGCTTTAGGTACCACTAAAGGGAACAGGATATGGAGCTCATTTGTAACTTACCATTTGTTTGGTTGCATTAACTGAGGCTGAGAACAGCCTTCCTGCAGCCTTGCCCCACCAGCTCCCACCCCTTAGGCATCACTAAAATAACACCAACTGCCTGGGTTAGCAATTTTTTCTTGCCACAGATTAAAAATACAATAACTAACCCCATGTTTAGAGCTCTTTGAGCACAACCCAGGTATTGCTTAGACTTCAGAAGTCCCACAGGGATGAGGATTACCAGAACTCCCTTTTCTGCCTGGGGTAGGGCATGTTCCTGAGATGTGTCCTTGTTCCAAGGTCACTCCCTGGCCCTGTCCTAGGGACACCATTTTTTTCCACAAACTGGAGGACAGTGTGCCCAGGTTGGCCCCTGGTGTGCAGCAGGAGCTGGTGGCACCACAGCACAGATCAGTTTGTGTGCAGAGACTGTCCCTTCCACAGGCACCTGGACAATCTTTCCCATTTGCAGAATCCCCTGTGCTCTCAGGCTTTTTTTACCCTACCTCTGGGTACTTGAATCTTCATTACAAGGCAGCAGGATCCAAGCAGAAGTGTGTCCCAGGCTGGGGGAAGGATCAGGGCATCCTCCTGGTGCAGGACCAGGCTCCTCAGAGGATGCTGAGCTCACAGCTGGTGCAGACACAAACAGGCAGGATTTAGCACCTGGAAGCAGCAGTGCAGAGCTCAGGCCCACAGCAGTAACCTTTACAGGATCCAAGAGCATTGCCAGCTTTCAACATTAAAGGTCTCCATTAAATAGAGAAGCAGCAATGTCCTTCCCCATTTTGCCAATATTTACAGGTGAGATGCAAGGAAGAGCCCAGGCTGGTGAGTGCTGGGCATCCCACTGAGGTGGCTGAGGATGAGTGAGGGGAGGTGACAGGCTGGGGACAGACAAAAAGCACCAACAGCAAAGCCCAGCTATAAAATGTTGGGAACCATCAAATCAGATTGCAGCAAACACAACAGGAGCACCAGGATATACCAGTCACTACCAACAACCCTTGTACTTGTGTCCCTCTGCACAAAAAATGAGGGAACAAAGTCCCAAGTCCTCAGGATTAACCTAAAAACAGACACTAAGATGATTATGTAGGAACCAAATTTAATCATTCCTTTCTTTAAGTACTATAAAATAAGACTGCAATCCCACTGGTTTCCCAGGGGCATGTTCAGACCCCCTAAGGCTCAAGGGAAAATAATGGCATATATTTGACAGATGGATGTCACTGGTTTTTACTGTCTGAATGGAAGAGTGAAATTTCTGATTATCCACACAGTCTGTACAGTCAACAGCCACAGAAATGGTTGTATTTGCCCTTTTGTATTTG
>VZTT01018670.1:0-23726 GCA_013400855.1 Buphagus erythrorhynchus | reverse complement strand
CTTTTTTTTTTTTTTAATCTGTAGAAATTCAGTGAGGATACATGAAGCTTTTAAAGAGATTGTGCTTTTGTCTCCCCTAGTAGCACAAAAAAAGCATAGTCTGATTGAACCATAAGCCAGAGATGTCTGAATTGAAGCCCAGAGCTAACAAAAGACTTCCTCTGTCTCTGTTTCCTTTACTTTTTCTTTTTTTTCCCTTTCTTTTTATTCCTTGAAGTGCTGAACCACCGCAGGCCTTTTTGAAAAATCAAACACTTGATATATCTTGACTTGCTGATATAAAGCTAGAGAGTTGAGAAAATGAGCATATGGGGATTTTTAATAACAAAACGCTTACTGCAGAAGTCATACCTTGAATTTCAAATGAGAAAGCAGTAGTTCTATTCCCAACTCTTCCAGTGATATGCAGTGATAACTTGTCAGATCATTTCAGGTATTTTTTGTTTGTCTAATGAATTTATGTACATCCCTAATGTACTGTTGGGAGAACATTTTCCATACAGAGAGTCTTAGTAAATGGTTGAGGTATGGTATTTAAGTGGTAAATTGAAGTTCTTTTGTCTCTTTCTTTTAGTTTTTGATCTTTAACAGACACCTTAGCTGTACATTTTCCAGGGGGTTGGGAAAAGGGTACTTAATTCACTTTCTGCACAGGATATCCAAGTTTATGTGCAATCTTGTGCCTGTTTCATACTATCAGTGCTTCTATGGCTGCAGCCACTCATCTTTTGGGGCAGCAGACATTAATAACGTTGGTACCAGTGTGACAGGAGTCTCTTGCTTGTCACTCCATTATCTTCCAGTGGAGTGTTTTAAAATTGTTTGTATTTATATTTTGAAAAAAAGGGATGCACTGCAAGGAGGCTTTTATATATAAATAAATAAATAAATAAATGAATATATATACACACACATAAAAAACTTCAGTGCTCCTCCACATTACAGTCAGGCTTTATTTTGATTATGAACACCGCTCAGAAGTATTTAATTCAGATGGTCACAGAGAGTGTAACAACCAGTGAGAGTGGGAGAGAAGAGTTAAAAGCCTGTGCAGCCTCAGGCTTAGTTTTTCATTATTGTTTGAGCTACCATTTATTCAGGGCTGTGTAAACAATGGTGTTGCTGCCTTCGTGTTTATGAGCAAGATTAGCATATTAAGTTGGAGTTAGAGAGTCATTAACAAGTCATCGGTTCTGCCCATTCAGCAGTAGTGAACACAGGCACTTGGTGCTTTGGAAAACACATTAGCTCACCTCCAAGCCGGTATTTCCTTTTTAATGGCACTGCTGAATGGTTGTAGTGCCATTAGTGTTCCCAATGCAAGTCAGGGTTTTGGAGGGTGACCAGTGCTGTGCACTGTAAGATGATGTGCTCCTTGGACAAAATTCGAAGAGGTGTAACTGTGATAATTGGTCAGGCGCTGTGTGTGCATTTTAAGTGATTTACGTACAGACTGTATTCCCACAAATTTTGTGAGTAAAATGATTCTTACACATTTTTTGATCCGAAAGTCTTTGGGCTTCATTTAAAATGGAAACGTTGGAAAGTCAGAATTTAACTCTGATTCTTGCTGTTCACTGGTGGAGAAAGAGTTCTTCGTCTGTCCATGTCTAAGAGTAAAATATTTTCCCAAAGAGCATCTGGGAAACCCTCCAGTAAATAATTATGGAATTAATCTTCCTGGCAAAGATATTTATTTCCAATCTCTATGATATTTATGCCCTGAACCAATAGGGCTTGTATTTTTATTTTTTTAGACTAGTTAAGTTTTTGGTTATAATAGTACTTCATGACAGTAAACTTTCTTACCATTTAAAAAGAAAATTAAAAAAAAACCCAGACAAACAAAACCCAGAGATTTTAAATTCCCTGGAGAGACCTTACTTCTGCTGTAGGTTAAATAAAACCAAATTCAAGAGAAGTCCAAGCTACACTGAAATAGCAGAACAGCTTAATTTAGGTCAAGTGAAAGGCATTGCTCAAGTAAGAGACGTGAGGATATGGTTTCCCTTGCTCTACTGAACAAATACACTGTCAGCTCATACTTGTAATTTCCTGGTGTTATTGTTTCTTTCTCCACATAATTCTTGACTTATAGCCATGATTAGATCATCTCAAAATCAGAGAGAAAGAAAGCATACATTCATGAATATTAGGAAAGCGCTAAGACATTGCAGATTTCACTGAGAAAAGCTTAGGACTGAGTGTGACAGTCACGTTAATTATGCTGAAACAAGAAGTGTAAAGGCTGAAAACAATGTCTTACTCCTATCTAAAAGAAAAACAACTGTATTACTGCTCTGGTGGAGCAATGTATCTATTCATTGACTATTCCATATGATTATAGAAAATCAGAAACTGAAGCTGGTATAAAGTGGCTCTATATGCAATATCCCCAACAAGCATGACTGACATTACTTGCCAGTCTGTATAATAAAAGAGGATGTGTGTTATAATAAGGTTTAGTACATCCTAAATAAGGAAACCTTTTGAGAGACACATGCTCTCTCAGCAGGGCTTTTGCAGTGATGCAGAAAGGACAGTGGAGTGCTACCTTTTAAGTTAGGAAAATGACTTGCTGCTATTTGATTGACAACTTAGTGGGGATTAATATTTTGGCAGATACCTGGAAGAGATTTTATAGAAGGCGGTGCTTATTAATTACATTCTCACACTGACAATGTAACTGATGGCCTTCTGTGTCTATTGGCAGTTAGTTTTATCTTAAAAAGAATTTAAGGATCATCAGGACTTCTGTTTTTCACCTTTCACCTTGTCTTCAAAGACGTGCTTTTTCATATGCTCAGTAACTCTGATTTTGCTTCAATGGGCAGTTGCAGCTGGCGAAAGTTCCAGCTTCATTTAGGGAAACCTGGGGTTTGTTATGGGTTAAAGCAGCTCAGGAATTGATAAGCAGCACGTGCCTATACAAATCGAAAATCTACTCTGCTTGCTTCAACCTTCTGCTGTGTAAGGAGATTGTACTCAAGTGTTTAGAAAAAAAAACCCAAACAGTGCGTCCTGTCAAAACAGCAAGGGTAGGGAGGAGATCAGCTGTGGTGGCACTCTTCCTGGTGGGAGCAGTGACACGGGATGGAACAAAAGCTCTGTCATTTTGGAGCTAGTCCACTTGGTAATTGATGTTGTCAAAAAGAGGAGTGACAGTCCCGTCTTTCCACTCGATGAGGATCTCTCCACGCCTCAGGGAAGGGGAGCGGGATGGTGGGAGGTACGGCTGGGGGCCTCTTCGTAAGGGGGTTGGCTCCGGTAAATCAACTCTGCTGCTGTTGGCTGGAGAGCTCTTCAGAGCAGAGAGGATTTTCTTTTTCCTGCAAGAAGAGAGAAGAAGAGAGTAACTGCACCGGTGTGCCACTTGGTTGCTTCTCCACATCAGCAACTGTAATGCCACTCCTTCAGTGATGGCACAAGATGTGTAGGAGAGGAGGAGCCAACATTAGTGGCTGCATTTGGGTCGGTCAGTGAGTGGGATGGATAAACAGAGGGGCAGAGAGGAGAAATCACCGAGGGTGACACACTGAGGACCAGACCCACCTACTGAGACCCAGCAACATCGGGAGTGGAATGGGGAAGGGTGCCAATACCAAGACTTTTGTTTTGAGATGTTGAAGTTTTTCTTTAAAGTGCTGTTCATGGCAAAGCCAATGAACCTGACTCTCACTTACTTGTTGTAGTGAACATTGAGTGTCAGTATTATTAATCCCAGTATGAATGCCAAGGGGCTGAGAACCAACATGGCTGTCTTCCAGTTTGTACCTAAAAGGGTATGAGAGAAAGTATCACATGTTTGCTGTACATATCCCCCTTCTTATACAATAGCCACAATTGCCGCAAAATGTCCCTGAAATGCCTGTAATGTCCCTGAAAAATGCCAGATAACAGGAAAAGTGCTTTGTCTACAAGATCAACATCTTACAGCTGCTTTTACACTTCACAGCATCCTTCTATTGAAAGTGGCTTTCTAGTGAAAGCTTTTCTTACTTGCTACAAAGACTTTTCTCCACTCTGCATCTTTCTGATACAAAATAAGGGCTAGGGGAAAGCAGTAGTGGTAGCAGCTGTCTGATTTTCCTGGGGAGCTGGGACAAAGCACTTTCATATTTTTACTAGGTTTTTTTTTTATCACAGGCCTGTGAAGATTTGTTTAATCTTTAAGAAGAGTCTTTCTGACAGGTAATTTTCTGCCCTCATTCTCTATTGAGCATCCTCAGTGGTACTCCAGGGAAATGTATCTCTATCACAATGGGAAGGACAGGGGCGCTGATGAACCTTCATCTACCTGGTTCCTTCTTTCTCTGGCTGATCCCTGGACCTACCTGCAAGCCTGGCCCCAGTGTTTTTCCCCCGATTTCCATGCTTCTTGGAGTGGTTGTGGGATGGATCTAGTGGAAGAAGCAGAAAGACTCCAATTAGCAGCTTTCAGTTGGACCAGGGGCCCAGATTCCTCATAAGGCTTCACTATAACCATAAATCCCCTTTGTATGAGACCCAGAAAGGAGAAGGAAACTTTATGTCACTTGGTGTTCCCCAGCCACCACTAATTTTTGCTCCTAAAACAGTTGGTGGCTATGCCTCCAGGTTAAGCCTGTATCACTGAACTGCTTGCCAAGGGAAACTCCTCAGTATTTTGGGTGAAAGGACTCAGTGGTACACATGGAAGTTCTTCAGAAATCCTCAGGTACTTTTCCACTACTGAAAATAGCTGAGTAATGTTGAAATGCTGCCCACACTTTCCTTCCTGCTGTTCTTATTTATGCATTCAGAAAATGCTCACCTTCATTTGCCGGGAGCTGTGCCTGTTTGTTCTTTAGTGGAGACACTGTGCTGTTGAATTTGTTAGCCAGGGGGGAGTCAGTCAAGCTCACAGAAGACTCTCTGTCCACAGCATCAATCTTTGATGAATCAATGGTTTTAGCTTGGAAGGAAACAAAGCAAAGATCTGTGTGATTATCATTTACTTTTTGTACAGGAACCTGGATATGTTCATTACCAAGCAAGGAAAGGGAGCTCAGCCCTGCTGATTTGGTTCTCTGCCCTGCAGGGTGACTGGAATGTGGTGCAGTAGCAATCATCTCCTTCTGTGCATCAGGGGCTTTCGGCTGTCACAGATTTTAAAGGTGAGATGAACCTCTCAAGATGGAATCAAAGCAGGGCTTGTTTTCTGGTGGTAGATGTGGTCAATGGTTTTACAAGTATGAGTGCAACACCAGCTGTTAAAGGATGATGTCTGAGGAAGAGGCAAGTGGAAGAATCACAGCTATTAGCAACACTGCAGATATAAAAATGGGATCCAAAGGGTGGTAAGTAGTTCATACCTCTGAAGGCTCAATACCTTCCTTTGCCTTCCAGTCCTACTGTAGAGTAGGGTGTGTGGGGAAGCAACTGCTACTAGAGGGGAGGTTGTGAGAAGTTTGGTGTCAGCAATTCACCCCTCTTCTTCAATGATGCACATGCCAAGACCAAGAAAACTGTGACTTCAGGGCTCCCTGCTGCCTATCCAAACCCCATCCCATCCTGTGGCATTAAGCACCCACACCATAGCTACACAGGTGTAATTTATTGAGCAGATAACACACCGAAGTAGAAGTTGTCTGTTGATGATCAGCTAGAAGTTAGATAAGCAATGCCTAAACAAATATAAAGGACTTTGATGTTGTTACTGAGTAGTCAGAGGTTCCCTCCAGTAGGCTGAACTATGGGATTGGAAGGAAAATTATGAGTTTGCATGACATGCACCGAGTGGCACAGCCTGATTCAAAAGCTGCTCTGTGTTTACCCTCACAGCCTTATTTGGGGATCTTGGCCCCAAGGCAGTCCTGGGTTGCCAGGAACACTGCCTTGGGGAATGAAAACGCTCTTTTCACATGCCTTTTTTCCATATCTTAAATGTTCCATGCATTTCCTAGCCTATATTTAACTACCCTAATATGGTATTTAATTTGTATGGTCCATATTTAACATAATGTTAAAACACTAACACTTGTAACTATTGTGATAATTACATGTTGGCCTTTTAGTTGGCTAATTAAAAACCTTGAGGGGAAAAAGGCCACCTTCTCTGCACATGACAGCCAAAGCAGCTGATGTATCTCTTTTTATTTCAAATTAGATACAGCCTCTCTGTGTCAAAAGATTATACTTCTAATCCATCTGCTTATGCTGACCAGATACATCACATTTTCTCTTTACTCATTTCTGCAGAGCTCAAAATCTCATTGGGTCCATCAACCTTAAGGTAAGGAATAGCCTCCCGTCAGGGAAATAATTTTCCCTGAGGAATGTTGGGAACTTCATCAACTACCGAGTGGACAAACACAAAAGCCGTTACAAACACCAGCTCTTTTTGGGTCTCTGGTGTGGTAGAAAGGAGAGGAGGAGGGAAGGAATTGAATGTGGTTTTCAGGTCTCAGTTCTGCACACAACTTTTTACAAGAGAAGTACCGAAAACAACCTTTATTTGCAGGAAGGACTTAAATGAAAGTGAGAAACAGACTGGACCATGAATTATCAGTGGTCAGCAGTGGGCTTCACTGGGCACGTGACAAATGCTCACAGTCACATCTTGGTAAAATGATCATGCCTGGTAGCCTTGTGTCAAACTCCTAAAACTGTGACAAGACCAGGTTTTTTGCCCTTTCTGTGTCCAGTCTAGACAAAGGCTAGTGAACAATTGTGAAAGCAGAGTTTGGATTCTCTTCAGCAAAGGCCAAGGCTGTAAATGGTTATTATAAGCCGAATTTTAAATAAATTTTTATGTCATCTTCTGGGATTTCTTAATGCAAAGGGAGGGTGACGCTTAAGCTACCTCCCTCTATTTGCTGTGTTCACCAGTCTCTTTATGGCCACACTGGGTGCCAGAAGCAAGGTTCACTTCTGAGGATAATGATAACATGGAATGAAGGTTAGAACTAGGTTTCATCAGTGTAAGGTGCATTAAAAGGTTCCATTAGTGAAAGGGATCTCACAGAAGAGAACTTTAATTTCAGAAACTGAAGCAGTAATTTCTGATACAACTGCTTCTCAATAATTCATACGAGTTTAAAAGAGGTTTTCAGCTGCCTCCAGTTGTTGTCTTACCAAAAAAGATAGGCCAAAGTACCAAAAGATCTTTCAAAGTCTAAAGTGCCTGAATTTGTGAGACTTTCTTGGGTGTTTTGTGCTTGGGAGGCTTAGGCAATTTCCACTATTCTTAGCTGTGGGCACCAATACAGAAATATTTCACCAAAGTATTTGCCTGTCCTCAGAAATGCAGCTGGGTTTTGGAGACCTGACCATGTAAGGTTTTGCATGCTTGTGGAAAACACTGAAACCAGTGGTACCAGGTAGTGGGGCTGAGCTGGAGCCATTTGGTGTTTCTCCAGGTGGGGCCGAAGTGAACATGAGTTAGAATGATAGGTGCAAGCCTGGTGTTAGGTGGCTTGGATGATATGAAAATTAGATGTTATCAGACGCTAAATCTACCTCATCTTACTTTCATAGATCCACACACGTGTGTCTAGAGCTTGTTGAGTTGGCTTGCTGGGCCTCTGAGCTGCTCTCTGGGCAGCAGCACAGACAGTTTCATCTGCCAGTGTCTTCCACCTGCTGAACTTGTCCTTCTCCCTCGAGACAAAGACTTTGTGGCCTCCCTCCTTGGTGCCAAGGTGGAAGCCCAGGCTCTGCAGAGTCAAGTGTCCCTTCTTACTGCAGGACCATGCCTGGCGTTCCCAGTCTCCACAGGGCTCCAGCTTGACCAGAGCGTTCTGGCGCGTCCTGTGTGCCGACAAGCACCGCCGCGTGTGCAGGCTGACGATGGTGCCCGTGTCGGGGTCCCAGCCCCACTGCTGCTGCCAGGAGTGCTCCTTGCAGCTGGCCAGGCTGATGCTGTTGGTCTCATGGGAGGCACGGATGCACTTTTCCAGCCGGGTGTTCCTTATGAGGAAGCCTTGTCCTGCTGCTACTGCGGTGCAATCAGAGCATGGTTTAGTACTGTGCACGTCTGAGGCAAACACATCTCTTTGTAAATACTCTGGGGGGAGGAAGATGTAACCCACCAGTCCTTTCCTGGATGGGCATGCCTGGATAAACAGTTCCCACAGCCTCCTAATTTCTTGGAATGACATTTCTTTGAAAAAGAGGAGCGTGCAAATGGCCATGAGCAATGCTAGAGGAAAGTAGCAGTTATGTAACTAATGAGGAAAAACATCCTTCCAACTTGAAGGATTATATCAAATATCTGCCTATATATATTTAATTCAGTACTTCAACTGTTTTAACTAGATAGCCATCCTTCCCTTCTTCCAAAGTAATTAGATGGTTTGAGGGATCTTTTGCTCCTATCCAGGTCAAATCTTTCTTATAAAAGAGCATTTGAAATCCCCCTCGTGCTGTTCATCTGAGGCCAACTAGGCCACCTTGGGCTACACTTTCTATTATGTGGCTTCTGGAGATACTAAAGCAGTGCAGTACTAAACCACATCCCACTAGACATGCGTAAGTACTTGGCTGAGGCAGCTCATGTAAGTATTGAAATTATCTTGGATTTAGCACACCTGACATTAGGACACCTTAGGAACAAAGGTACCACTTTAAAAAATCCTTTTGTAAGAGGGAGATGTTGCAGCTGTCCCACAACAAACGTAAAATTTGAAGCAACTTCTGTAATTGCTTGTTGCTTTTAAGAGCAACAGGTCCCAATATCTTAGATGATTCAGGATGGATATCATCACATTAGCTGAAGGATTGCCACTGATTTTGGTATAACCTCATCAGGTGTGGCCTGTGAATATCTTGAGAAAAATGTTAAAAACTGCTAAACCATCCATCACTGATTCAGGTGTATTTTCTGCTGTGTATTTAATGCCTAAGATAGATAGAAATAGAAGTTTCAAATTTCTGAACATTCCAAGAAATCTTTTAATAACAACACATGGCAACTCCCAGCTTTTGCAGTGACTTTTTTTTCTCTTTTCCCCATGAGACATAGTTATAAAAGCCCCATCAGCATATAGTACTGAGCATACAGAGTAAGAGAACACTGAAAAATTATGTTAGGCAAGAACACTGATTTTTATCTAAACTATTTCTGCAGTTTCCCCTCCCAAATAATAAAAAAAAAAACAAAAAAAACCCCAACAACAACAACAACAAAAAAACCAACCCAAAACAATACCGAGCCAATACAAGTATTTGGCTCAGTACCTGAAAAGATTAGTGACAGTATAAACAGAAGCTGATGCACAATAACAACGGTATAAACAATAGCTTAAAGGAGCTCTCATGTTTTTCTCTCAGGAAATTCTAGAGTTCTGCTAGATTAATAATGCCTTGGGGCTTTTAAATCCCCAGAAAGATTTAAGAAACAGCTGAAGGCTTTCTGCTCAGCCCGAATGCCTGAGGAGAGGAGCCAGAAACCACAGTGCTTCTGCACCAGCTCTGAGATTGTCTGATCAATGTGTCTGCACTGGGATATTGACTTGCATGGACCTGTGATAGCCACCAATCCTGACAATTCCTGCCAAGCCAATGTGCCTAAATAGAAATTAAATTTCTGGGCTATCTGTGGACAGCTTATGAGTCGTGTTCTCTTTAACCCTTACTGAGGGCTGGGTGGAGGTGAGATATTTAATGCACTTTGGACTTGAGTTTCTGTCAGCCTCTAAAGGCAGGAGAAATGTCTCATATGTAATTTCCCATAAACTTTAGAAAATTGAAATCCCCCAGCCCCACCCCACCTTTGCCATTTTTCCCTAGGATCTGGAATTCAGGATTCTCACTTCTTTGCTTCAGCTTATCTGCGAGAAACACATTTCCAAAGTAATAATTTGAGACATGCATTGCAATGTAACAGGCAAATATGACAACTGTGCTTGATCAGATAAAACATCTGCTGAGCCCAAGATCCTATCTGCAGCACTGGGCCATTAACATTTGCTAATAGAGGAAGAGGGTAAGAATCAGAGAAGTAAAGAGCTCACTCAAGACAACAAGATGCCTCCTTCCAAAAATCAGAGAATCACAGATTTTTAGGGTTGGAAGGGACACTGGAGATCATACAGTCCAGTCCTTCAGCCAACAAAGCTCACCTGGAGCAGCTGACACAGGAACACATCTATGTGAATGTCTCCAGAGAGGGAGATTCCACCACCTCTCTGGGCAGCCATTCCAGTGCTCTGTATGAAATAACTCAGAAAGTATTGCTGGGTATTTATGAGTAAAATGGTTTTGCCCACTATGTTATATTTTTCAACTCTGAAGTTCAAAGAAAAATGTAATTTCGTTGCTCCAGCAGTATCAGGAGCTCCTTCTGCAGCTTCACACAGTCAGCTTAAGTTTTGATTATTCTTAATTTCTTTGTGGTATCAACAAGCTTAATTACTTCATTATTCATCTCTTCTGATCTTTCTGAGCATCTTCTGATACAATCACTGCTTATTCCACCTCTTTGTTCCAGCCTGTGAGCTAGGTGTCTCTCCTACTCCAAGAGAATGGAGTTTCTTAAGGGCCTTGGTGGAAGATTCTTACCAAAAGCCTTTTGCAAACACAAGACCTTGGTGAGCTCAGCACATTTATGTTCTTGCTGATACCATCATGGACGTCAGACATTCCCATTACAAAAGCTGCATTGACTTTTCTCATGTTTATCTGTCTGTAAATACTGTTCTTTGCTTCCACTGACTTGCCTGATGCTGAGATGGAGCCTAGGGCTCCCTAGGCTGTGCAAGGATCCCTCTTAAGAGGGGCATTACTGCTCTAATGCAGCCCTTTGGTGTCAAGGTTGCTTTAAATAAGAATTTAATACACTCCTTAGAAATTTTTAAATGTCATCTTTAATTTCCTGTAACTCCTGTAACTCAGAAGACATTTGGGCTTTGCCACAGATTATTTATCCTTTTTTTTTCCTCCTAAAACTTCCTCTGCTGCCAATTCTGTTTGATAGCACTCTTCAAACTGCAGAGAGTGACTGCCATGACCTCCCTGACCATGTCTGAAGTGAGCACTAGAGCCAGTAACCCTTCAGCCTTTCTACACTGCCCTACTTTTCGTTGCCCTTCTTGCATTTGTGCCCCCCACCAAGTTCCTGCTTCAGATTATGTTTGAAATTTTCTGCTGGCAGTTTTTTTATTCTCTCTCTAGGCTGCTCATCCAAGTCTTTTTCTCATGTTTTATTACAGGTTTTGTTATTAAGCATGCCACAATCTTTGCTGTGTTTTCTTTTCCTTTCTTGGCAATGACTCTCCATTTGAAAGTTTTGGGTATTTTCATTACATTTTGAAGAGTGCTGCTGTTTAACCCAGCAGGAGATATGTGTTTTGCTCTCTGTAGAGTCCCTGATGTTTTATGTTTCCCTCTAAACAACCACTGTGTTTGTTACCTGCACAGTAGCAGCAAACATTGCACATGCCCCACACAGTCATAGGAGGTAGACCCACAACTAAATCCAGAGGATGTTTACTTTGGGATACACATCAGGCACCAAGAATCTTTATGCAGGAGACAAAATGACATCCCGAGTCCTGCTGCCCAGTGGTCCGACAAACAAGGCCATGAGCTCTAACATTTTTAGAATGTTAACCTGGAGCAACCAGAGCATCTATTGTACTCCCTGAGGATGGGACTCAATGTCTCTGGAAAATGCCAGCCTTACCCACAGAGCCCAAATAGATGCCTGCTTTGGGCATATTTGAACACTTTGGCCTCTTCGTATTTTTAGGAACAAAATAAACAATTTCTAGCAAGGCTCTTGATGCCAGCTCATTTGTCCTATGATACTGACACTCTGTCTGGTTACAAGATAGAAAAGCAAGCAAATATAGGCCCCTGCCTCTCTGCAGCACAGCCACCCTTGGGACATGCTGTTCCACGTAGGATTAGGGGCAAAATCCATGCAATGTTCCTAATTAAGGTAATGCCACTATGAAAGACTTGGTTACAAGTAATCCCAGTGTGACTGGGAAAGTTTCTGCTATTTCTAACCATTGCCTGTGATGTTTTGATCAAAGACATTTGCGAATTGTTTGGGGTAGCTTGGCCCATATTTTTTCCCAACCACTGCTGCTTTCTTAAGAATATCTTGCTTTTGGTTGACCAACAGGGCTGCAGGGGCTTCATATCTTTCCACGTTACTGCAAGGTCCACTTTTGACCAAGTAGCTCAGCAAAGGCCTCCAAGAGACCAGAGCAGCCATAGGAAAAGAAGGAAGTTTTTGGCATGGAAAAATTCTATATATTATGGGAAGCAGGGGAGGTTGGTGAAATAACCACAAAGCTAATGCAAGTGGGAAAAACCAGTCCCTGGGGTGGGGATATGATGGATATCTACAAAATCCAGAGAGGCCTGGAGAGGATGGAGAGGGGCTGACTGGCTAAGGACTGATGCTGGATGGGACAAGGGGTGCCAAGGAAGGCTTGCAGAGTGCAGGAAGTAGTTCTGCACCCAGGCATTGTGTGTTGCTGCCAGGGACAACCTGCACAAGCCAAGGGAGAAGGTCTGGCAGCTACTGAAGAGTTAAATGCTCCACAGCCAGGAAATCCCCCAGGTGAAAAATAATTGGAGGCTGGAAAAGTAAATGGGAGAGTAGAACTATCATACAAGCTTGGCCTTTCTGCCTCTTCAGTGCAAAATGCTTAGGGCTGCCTTTTGAGGTCAGGGTGTCAGGAATCAGGGAGCAGCCAGCACTACCATGGGCTTCAGGGGGAGGAGAGTGGGTCCCAAGATATGGAATCAGGCCAAGATGCCAAGCACAGCCACCATAGCCTCATACTCAGTGCATGGGGGTACAGAGTCAGTGTTAAATGCAGTTTTATTTCAGCAGTTTTCTTTCTGTGCATGTAGGCACAGATCCTGCTGCTGCCTGACTTCCCACTGCCCATTGCACCTCACAGGGTCACCATTAGGTTTGGCTTTTTAAGAAAACTTCTCACAGAATCAGGATGAACTAGGTTGGAAAAGACCTTTAAGATCAAGTCCAACCTATGACGTAACCTTACGCCTCATCAACTAAACCATGGTACTGAGTGCCACATCCAGTCTTTTTTTAAACACCTTCATGGATGGTGACTCCACCACCCTCCTGGGCAGCCATTCTAATGCCTAATCACTCTTTCAGTGAAGAATTTTTTCTGATGTCTAAATTTTTTCTGATGTCTAAAACCAATTTTCGCCTCCTCTCTGCTTGCAGGTACTTTCCAAAGAAAAAACTGTTAGAACCAGCTCAGGAAATTCCAGGATTTCTAGTTTTCAGCAGGAAACCTCAGAGGTCTGTTGACAGCAAGCATCTCTGTCCTACCAGCAACCTTAAAACTCAGCAGCCCCAGGCAGGAGGGGATGGGGAAAAGCTGCTGCAGGAGATCAGCCCCAGGCATGAACATGTTTCTGCTCTGTTCTTTGAACTTCTTTGGGCATATCCAGGCATTGGGAAGACGAATTCCTTTCTGCAAAATAGTGATGGCTTTATTGTTTTATTTCTGTGGCTGATCATGTTTGCACCAAAAGCATTACACTAGAAAGGACAAGAAATTCCCTGTGATCCTCCATACTTTACTAATAAAACACAATCATGAGGATTCCATTGTATGGCAGCAGTAAAAAATCACTTTATTCTAACACCAGACAAGATTCTACCTTAAGGGCAAGGAAGAGCAACACCCTGAAGGCTGTTCTTCTCTCTTTGCATGCAATCATGGTGTCATCTTCAGGTCCAAACCAAATCTCCTCTAACTTTTAAAAGATGCATGTGCATCATCACCTCTTAACACTACAGGGACATACACTCAGCCTAGGGCTTTACAAAGTGAGAGATTCAGTTTACTTTAATTGGCAACTTTGAATATCCAGAAAACAGCAGTAGATGGAGCAGGAGTCAAACCTGTAGGAGCACAAACCTCTCCTGTTATCCAGCTGCAGAGCAAATTGAGGGGTAACTTCTCAAAGCATCCTGGGGAGCACTCACTTGTGCAGCAAGGAAAGTAGCTGGTCAGAGGTGCCAGTCTGAGGTTTGTCTTTAAGTATTAAACATCCCAGATGGGCAGCCCAAATAGTTGTAGTCCTCTGGTTGAGGGATTTTGAACAGCTCTGAGCATATAACCTGTAAAACTGCAGGGCTGCATTCGTTGTAGCTTCAGGGACTGAATGAGCCTTGAAGAACTTCAGGGATTTATTTCAATGAGTCGCTTTCAACCTGACATCTCAAGTCATAGCAGCAAAATAAAAAGGCTTATTAGCCCAGGGACTTTTCCCATGTTTAAGAAAATAGATTCCTCCTGATGCCCACGATGGGATTGGTGAGACCATGGGTAGCACCACTCCTGGGAAATTGTTCCTGGGTAGCACTGCTCCGGGTCTTGGGATGATGCTCAGCAGGGACTTCTGCTTTTTGCATCTATCCATGCATGTCAAACACAGGGCTGCTTGGATTCAAAATACTCCTGTGCACAGGCAGGATTGGGGTAAGCTTAGAAAGCAGCTGAATGTTAACATGAGCCGCTACCAAGATTGCTCTGTGGAGGTGAGCAGTGCAGACTCTGCAGCTTCCCATCATATCCCACTCCCAGCCAACCACCACAGGAGCAGGACTAATACTTCTGCACTTCCCACTACTTTCTCTCATGCTGCTAGCATGCTCTGAGCTCACTCACTTCTGCTGGGACGTAGCAGCTGGGACCGGGAGGAACATCAGTTCTTAGGAGGTCACTTAGTGCCTGCCTCCCTCCCTGGGCAGGTTTATTCATCCACTACTCTTAGGAGCTTAAAAGGACTTTATAAAAGCCTCCGGCATGATGCCATGGTGTCCCTGGCCCAACCATCCCAGCACCTTGCCAGCCTGTCCCTCACTCTTCTGTACCCCTGTGTTTAATCACATTTTAAATACTGCCCTGAAATGTGCCTGTTGGCACTTATTTTACAGCTGGTGGGTTCTTGAGCTTTGCAGCCCAAGCAATACTTCAGCAGGAAAGCAGGTTAAAACCCAGGAGGTAATTCTCTTCCCACTTTACAGGTACCCCAAAGGAGGAGAAACTTACCTTCAAGCCAAGGAAGTAGGCAAATGCAGCCCAGGCTCAGCCTGAAAAGCTCCATGATCTGCCAGCACAGTGGGGGAGAAGGAACCCCCAAAGCCTCTTGCCCACAAGGAGTGCCAGGCAGCTCACTTTTACCCCTTTCTCTGTCATTCACAGCAGAAAAGCCCTGCTGGGAAGAGAAAAACTCTTTTGTCTCAGCAGTGGAGGCTTGGCAGCTGGCTTATCAGCAAAGGATCAGCTTGGAGACACAGTCCCGCTCAGCAGTTGTCCCTTAGGAGAAATCATATGACGAGCCAGGATGGGGGGGACGCTGGACTGAGATGCTCGCGGCCGCCGGGCTCGGCTCCTCAGCAGCAGTGATTGCTCCGAGCAGTGCCTGACGCATGCTAAGCAGGCTGGCCCGCTGCCTTTGCTAGGGCTGGGACTGGAGGGGGATGCAGGGCTGCCCTGGCAAGAGAAAGCAAAGTTCAGCAGGAGTCCTTGGAGGGGCATGGGATGTGTCTGCTGAAACCCTGCACTTGGCCATGCTGTCATGTTTCTTCTTTTGAAAAAATTATTCCCGCCAAGAGGATTTTAGGCAGCGTTGTAGCCCGTGGCAGAGATAAAACCTCACAACACAGCTGTGGTTGTCCTAGAGCCGGAGAGTGATGGAAGGGGGAGTTGAGCTCCTGGATGGGGGAGCAGGCTCCCTACTGTGGTTTGTCCTGATGATCATCCTGAGGGTTGCTCGGGTTGAACTGGCTTTTCATGCATCACTTTGATCTCTGCACGGGGAGGAAACCTCACATCCCTCCCGACAGAAAAGCAGCAAAGGCTGATAGGCAAACAGCGGCGGGGCAAGCGAGAGTTACACCTTTGCTAGCAAGATGTTCCCATTCAGCCACATCCTCTCAGCTCTTGTATGTCTCGTATGCTTGCTGAAGTAATTCTCACTTTAATAAACCATTTGGCCTTTTGCACAAAAACACTTTAAAAATGGTGGCTTCACTTTCACTTTTGGGGTCCAGTCCTGCATGGCACCAATGTCACATCTCCCAGCTCTGCCTATGAGACCAGGAGTCAGCTGGAGGGCTGGGAGTTGCTTCCTTTAGTGGCCAAGCTGTCAAATAAAGACAGTGCAGTACTGGTATCCATGCAAGGGCATGGTCTCAAGTCAGGGCCTCGCAATGGTGCAGCTCCCTGTTTGCCCAGCCCTGGGATGATGGCTCCCAGCTTTCCCACTATCAGAGAGGTAACCTGGCCTCAAACGAGATGTGGATTTAGTAAAGGATATTCTACAACCTAACAAAGGGAAAGGCTGGGGTAAATTCTTACCCTGGTGGGGTTGGTCTTGTCTGACTGTAGCACTGTGCTTAAGAAAAATACCTGCTGATTTCTTTATGATTACTGTGGGTTTTTTCCCCATGGTCAAATTGTGATAAATTACAGGCATTTTTAATTTAAAAGAATGCAGATATTAAATTCTCCTCTACTTGACTGGACTGAAAATGCAAACACTCTTCACTGCATCTCCTTGGCACCAGACTGAGGAGAGCCCATACAAGAAACGAATGCCATATTTAAGCCCTGGAGAAAAGTGGTCAGTCTAAAAGCAGCCTGTCAGCACAGACCAAAAAGAATCAGTTGAACATTAGCCACTGAGATTTTTAGGATTTCAGGACATCACTTTGGCCTTATTTCTTGTATATGCAAGAAAGTACTTGCATATAAAATTGCTCTGTAGCCTTAGAGCCCATTCTTCCCCACTACATTGGCTTTCTTAGGGAATGGCGTAGCCTCATGCATAGGGAGGCTTTCTTCAAATTGTTTTCACAGCTTTTCCTCAGACGTTCCCTAGGAGAGAACAAGCTATTTTCCATCTGTGGCCTCTCTCACATGGAGCAGGAGAGTCCTGTAATTGCTGACTCTCAGTCACGTAATTTCCACATCAATTAGTCCTTGCCAGACCAAGTCCCATGGAGCAGGCTTGTTCTTGTCTTCATCATCAGTTTGATGGGTGCATTGCTTTTTCTCATCATGTTGCAACTCATGGTGAATTTAATCAGAGTGAAGTAATGACCAAGTGAAATTTCATCTCCTGATTGTGGTGTGGTGCTGGACACCACACCTTCACACACAGAGGTCACTCACCACACACCAGCTGCAGCCCTATCTGGTGTGGGACAGGCACTGCTTTCCAGCACAGAACAGCTGGGAGAGCAAGTGGAGACAGATATTTCACCAGCCCTAAACCTGTGGGATGCTCAGGGACAGAACAGCCATCTGTTACAGTTCCACCCCAGCCTCGTAGCCAGCATGGTGCTTTGTGACACTGGAGACATCAGGAAGAGGCTTAAAATCTCATCTCAATCCTTTATCCTTAGTGTTATCCCAGAAAAGAAATGGCAAAATTCACACTGTGTCTGCAGAGTGAGGAGGACTGGGGTTCTGAGGAGTTTATTCAGTATTTTAGAGGTGAAATCCTCCTCTCTCCAAAGGTAACATCCTTTGGGCAAGGTGGAAATGCTCATTGGCTTTCTTTTCAGCTCTGGCCTTTGGCAGGTTTTCTCTGCATTGGAACCTTTGATCACAGACATCAAATGGCATCAGATGTTTAGGAAAATAACTACAGTAAAGATCCTATATCTCCAAGAAGGGCTATAGAAGGAAAAAGAAATTTTTACATGCCAAAATTCCCCCATAGCTGGGAAGTGGAGCTGGTCTGGGATAAAGCAACAGCTCCAGAGATGGCTGGGTTTAGATGAGTCCTTGCAGACCTGCTCCCGTGTGAGCAGCAGACTGAGACCATGGGGAGCCCAGAGCAGATGCTCTCAGCCTGTCTGAGAGCCTCATCTCCCATTGTGGGTGAGTAAGTGCCACAAGAAGTCCCACAGGTGCAGATATGAAGTGCCTTGTCCAGGACCCCTCACCCTGGCAGGCAGTTGGCTTAACCCATGCAGAGCCTGAAGCATTCCTCAAGGACCCACCTGGTCCTGCCCTCATGCTGGGTCTCTGACTCATTGTCACAAGAAAATAGCAAGCAAGAGCAGTTCCCCTTCAAGAAAAGCCTTCAAGAATTGAGCCTTTTAATTTCTCTGCTATTGCAGGCAGCTCCCAGGAGCTTTGTCTCCAAGAGGAGCTGCCAGCTGAGCCTAGGTCTAAGACAGAGAAAGCCCAGCTGAGACCCAGGTGACTTCCTGGCTTGTTCCTTCACTGGCATGAGCTCAGCCTGCTGACTTCATTCAAAGTAGACTGAGATGACAGCACCATTTCCCCCCCCTCCCCCGTTTTCCTGTATTTCCACAGTCCCCCAGACTGCTCACATGACTGCAGTTGTGGCACACAAGGACCTTTTCTCCCTTCATCTGTGCTTTGCCTATCCCTCCTTATTTGGTTTGTTTGAGGGGAAGGTACCTGAAAACCCCCCTGAAGCTCCTCACAAGCACTGATCCTGGTAAATAGGGTCTGATGAGCTCGGTGCTACCCAGAACTGGCCTGATGTGCAGTCACCACACAGCCCTGGGACAAGTCTGGCAATGGTCCCTGGGTTTCAGCCTGGGCCACTGGCTCGGCAGATGGAGCTCCTTCCCAAGGATATGGGCAGAGCGACTCCCAGATTGCAGTAGGATGCTGTGGCCACTACTGGCAGCTTGGAGAAGTGCATGGACACTGTGTGCATCTTGAGGAGTCAGAGAGAGCTCTGAAACAGGGAAAAAAGTTGATTTTGAAAGGCTTTTTTCTGCTGGCTTTGGAGGAGGAGTTCGTTTGACCAAGAGGACAGGAGTGGATCTTCCTGCTCCTATAGCAATTAGGAATGAAAGACCTGTGCAGTAAACTCTAGCTTTTTCCCAGTACTGAGGGACTGGAATCCTCTGGAATAGGAAAAACCTCAGGTAATATTCCTTCTCTAGACCTGAGCTGGATTTACAAGGCTCCAGGGGGCTTATGACGCTGTCAGGCTTGCACAGGGTAATCAGGTTTGCAACAGCACTCTGTATAGGCAGAAACCAGCAATGTCTGTGCAGCCACCTTCACACTGAGGTGAGCTAAAAACCCTCCAGGCATCAGGAGCCATGGTGAGCACAGCAGAGCCCCCCGGACCAGAATGGTTTCCAGAAATCAGCCTGCTCAGAGTTGTCTGTGGTGTGAGCTGGCGAAGGTCTCTCCATGTGCAGGATATAGTCACAGGCCTCCCAGCTGGTCCAGCTCTGTGGCTGGCATGGAGTTAATATGAACCAAACCGCTGCTTCAGCCCAAGGAGCTGGGTGAGATCCCCAAGGGCCAAGGGCTGAAGCAGTGAGGCCAGTCATTCCCGTCCCCCACTGGAACTACCAGGAATTTCTAAAAGCCCAGACCTGGGGTGAGGGGTGCACTCAGCATTAGGGCTGGTATCCTCCCTGCTTCAGAACACAAATTCCTGTATTTCCAGGTGGAGCAGGATCCTGCACTGCTCTGAGGGACAGACTCTGACTGTGTCCTTTCTCTCCAGCTCCTCACGCTGCTCCAGGTGTCCTGTAAGTGCTGTGTGCTGCAGGCAGAGATGTTGTCACCCTTACCTGCACCACATGGACTGCAGAGCAATGTCATTTCATGCTCTGCAGCCGCCCCCCAGCCACTTCCACCTTGTGTTAAGCCTTGTTTGGCTTGTAGCTAATCTGTGGCAGCTCATGCGATAACCTTGGCTCTCCCTCCTCATCTGCAGAGGCAGCAGTTACCTCTTTCCTCACATCATCTATATGCACAGAAAAAATGGTAAGCAAACTCCCCTGGGTCCCTTGTGGCAATAAATCCCCCATACGCCACCCATATTTGTCAAGCTGCTGCAGGAAATGAGAGCTAATGGGGACTGCTTTCTACTTCACATAACTTTTGTGCTAAAAAGGTCCATTTTAAACAGTCTAAAAAGGCTTGGTAAATGATTAATCAGTTCTTGGAGCATTTGACAGGGCAGTAGTTTGTTTATGGCTTATTATGTTTAGCTATCTATGGCTCTTTCTGCTACCGCATGTTGTATACTCTCCCTAAAAGCACCTGAGAGTGACTAAGTGTTTGATAACCTGTAAAAGGAACTTTAATATAGAAAACTGTCCTTCTGTTTAGAGGAAGAATTGTTTCCTGATGGGTTCTAAAGAGTGGTGGTCTCCCTGAACCACCAGGAAGGCAAACATATGCAGAATCATGGAATATTCTGAGTTGGAGGGGAACCACAGGGATCATCCTTTAGACCAGTTCTTAAGTGAATGGCCCATACAGGGATCAAAACCATGACCTTGGTGCTATTTGCACCGAGTCAGAGTTGACACAGAGTCTTCTCTGAGCAGCCTCAGAGTCTTAGAATGCTGAAAATTGGAAGATTCAGGAATCACATCTCTGGAACCTGAATGGAGGGCTGACAAACTTGTGACACAGGTGCCAAGAGATCGGGGGAAGTTCTGGGGATAAATTTGGTTGGGGGAAGGAGACTCTGAGGGTAGGTGCACTAAGGGGTTTAGATGTGTAGCTGCCCCTCAAGCTGGCTGATATGGGTTTTGTCAGTTGAAACCCTTGAAGCTTCTGTTTAGCTGTAAGAGGGTCTAAAGTCCTGTCTCATTTTCTGCTTATCACAGTGCTGGATGTGTCAATGTTTAATCTGTGCATGCTAAGCACTGCTAAGATCCTTGGGGTGAGGAATCCTGGCTTCTTTCAGCCTGGGGGACAGAGACTTGGCCCAGATCCATACCTGATTAGCACCTGATAAAGCAGCCCAAATATAACACAACAGTGCTGGTATCCTTGGGACATCTGGCTTCCAGGGCACTGTGGGAGAATTCAGACCACCCTGGTTTGCGACCACTTGTACTCTGGGTGGGCTAATAAAGCACTCTTCAGAGCAGAGAAGCTTTGGAAGGACCAGTTAAATATTCACAGTTAAGGGTCTCTATGATGCCATAACCCCATGGATGGAGCAAGGATGGGATGCATCTGGGCCCTGGGTCACCTCTGTGCACCCCTCAGCAAAAGTCCTTCTCATCACCCCTGGGCATCACTCAGGCTGCCAGCTAGGCCAGCAGATGTTTAATGCTTCCTGGAGACATAAGTCTTAAAGGATGGGAGTGCAGCTTCAGGAACTCTTCTACCCTGGTGCTATGCTAGGAATCCAAATTTCATCCTCTGCTGCCTCCAGAAGTGCCACTGTTTGCTTTCCCCACTGACCACTCACATCTCACCTCTTCTCTGGGAGGGGCAGGGCTGGGATATCAACATGGCATCTCACACCATCATAGGAGTGAGGAAAACCCAAAAAACCCTGGAGACAGGACAGCTTGGCTCAGGAGTTCTGGCTTGCTTATATATGATTTTTCTGCCCCCGATCTTCTGCTCCTGGGGAAATCAAGGGATTTAAAGCAACTCTCTGGGAGTGAAATCACTGCATATAAAGCTTGGAAACTTCCCTCACATCCTTTATTCTTGGACAGATTTTTGAGTCATGATGTCCATGTGTTTTGGGGTTTTTAATGTGTTGCTTAATATTACAAAAAAAAGAGAAAAGAGAAAGAAAGAAGAAAAAGGAAAAAAGAAAGAAGAAAAAAGAAAAAAGAAGTAAGAAAGAAGAAAAAAGAAAGAAGAAAAAAGAAAAATGAAAGAAGAAAAAAGAAGAAAGAAGAAAGAAGAAAGAAGAAAGAAGAAAGAAGAAAGAAGAAAGAAGAAAGAAGAAAGAAGAAAGAAGAAAGAAGAAAGAAGAAAGAAGAAAATACTCTCTTTCAATTCTTTATTTTTCACCCTGGAAAATGGTGCAACTTGTCTTAAAGGAGAGTCCTGCCTTCAGGCTGGCTGAGAGGGTGAAAGGAGGAAGGAAGAAGAAGAAGAAAGCTCCGAAGCCAGCAACTGAGGACTGACCCAGCACATAATAACGCTTTCAAAATGAAAATGTTGTTTTGTAAAAACATGAAGGTTTCACTGGAAACCACCCGGGCCGGAGCTGCAAAGCCGTGTCAGGAGCCAGGCAGCCCTGGGAGGCTGCCAGGTCTGAGCACTTTGGGGCTGGCAGAGTGCCTTGAGCACGTGTAATCCAACCTGCTCCCCTAAACCACCCATGTCCCGGAGCACCATCTCTTTGGGGCAGCAATAACCTTCCTTTTCTTACCCTCCTCCCCCAGCCAGGGCTTGCCTGAGAACACTTTTCACCACTCCAGCTCCTTTTCTCACCTAAGTCTTGCTCATCCCAAGAATGCACTTCAAAAACTAACCAGGCAGTTAATTTGGGTGGCTTGGGATCTGCTGTGAATGATCCAAAATGTGGTGACCTCTGGCATTTTTAATGGCTGCCTGGGTGGCATGTCATTTCTGTATATTTGGATACTGATGTCATGGTGACACGGGTAAATACACCCAGCCATTTATTGCTGGGCACAGCTCAGATGAGCAAGCTGGCTCCTTTTCCCCCTCTCCATATAGGCTGCTCCTGCAAGTTTTCATCCTGTTGAATCACACAGACCCCAGGAAGGTGCCAGGGGAGCCATAAGTCCAGTTGCACAGAATGCGTTGCCTTGACCCACCAGCCTCAGTTTCTCCTGCCTGTGTTTTTGTTGGCAGTAGATGCTCAGCTGCATTAGCTGCTCAACCTGCATTAGCTGGCTTAGTGATGCTTGATGCAGCTGGAACACGTCACCTTCTGTGCATTTCTCAGCAGAACAATGCTTTGGTGTAGTCCTGGTCTTGCAACAACTTCAATTTAATACACCTATCCTCATACTCTATACCAAAACCTCTTCCAGCCCCACTGCTGTACAACATCTTGCCTGGCATAAGCCCAGGAGCTACAGAGTTGTAATAAATTAGGAGAACTGAATGATAATAAGAAAACAGAGACAGAGATGTAGTGGAATATTACCTTTTTCCCCTGCAAGAGCCAGAGGGGCTTTCCTGGGGTGATGGTTTTGGAATAAGGACAGGCAGTTGAAGAGAAAGAGAAACACATACCCACCCCCCACCCCCCATCCCCGTGCAGTTCAGGGAAGGAACAAAGTGCAGGGAGATAAAACATCTTTTGCTAGCTGCATCTTTGGGGCTGTGTTGGGAACAGCAGGTGGAAGCTGGAGACTCCAGCGCAGACTTCTCTGCCTGTGTTTGATGCAGAGAGGTTGTGGGCAGGAGAGGAAATCCAGTAGGGCTCATAATTAATGTAAACACAGATCAGCCTGTGATGTCTAGCTTGTATGCTCAGGTACCAGCCCCTTCCCCTGGCCCCATTGTCCTCCAGTCTCTAGTCTGACTTTCATCCCTTCATACTTGCTCTGTGGGACAGAGCGAGGCTGCAGCCAAGAGAGGCTCATAGGAATCCTGGCACAGACATGATCCAAAAAAGCTCAACACAGCTGCCAGTGAGCAGGCTGCCACTGCAGAGCAAAGTGAGCCAGAGCCAGAGGGCAGGGACAGAGCCAGAGCAAGTGGGCTGCAAACAGAGCAGGGTAGCTGCGGCCTTCGGCAAGATTTAATTGGGCTTTTTTGGTGTTTATAACGCTCTGTTTTATGAAAAACCATTACAGGTGTGAGCAGCCAAGCTTTGGAAAGGACATTGTGAATAGCTTCACACTGCATCTTGGATTTTCTCTTCACCAGCTGGAATAAAAGAATTCAGCAGCAAAGTTGCTAACCAGGTATTGAGGCTGCAAAGGAATAATGGATACTCGAATAACCCACCGCTCAGGGAAACAAGGAAACTTTTCAGAGGGGGATGCCAAAGAAAGGCACTTG
>VZTT01018669.1:4022-18378 GCA_013400855.1 Buphagus erythrorhynchus | reverse complement strand
AGCATATGCAGAGTCAATGAATTCAGCTTTAGAGTCCAGTCATTAGGTCTTCTTGTTACTTGATCTATTAGATTGCTATAATAAATCTCTTACCCATGTAAGCAACTGCACTTGCAAAGAAAATGACAAATTCAGAAGCTTGGATATATTGTCTACAGATATTTGTTACAGAAGAAAACGAAGATTTAAACTGAGGGAGAAAAGTAAATATTAACTTGTTGATCTGTTTGTGGAAAATGCATTTTCCCTATAAGACTATTAAGAAGATTGGATAAATTGCTCATCATAAATAGTTGGAGAAGGCTGACTAATGGACCAAATTGCCTTTGGCATTTCTGTCTTCCTACTTCTTTTGGAAGATATTACTTCAGAACTTTGGGGGGCTATTTATGGTGCTTTGTTGTTTTGTTGGGTTTTTTTTTTTTTTTTCCCCTCAGGTATAATTTGATTCCATTATGCCTTTCCAGTGAAAGTGGTTTTGTTCTGAAAAGAAACTGTGAAAGAGAAAAAGAAAACAAGTGTTAATTTCTGTTCACATAAACTAATGGCATCCATGATAAGTAAATTGGAATAGAAAGTAATTCATACGTACAGCAGGGGTCTGGTTTTCTGTCACTGTAGAATGTAATTAAAACGGGGCTTCCATAGATATCAATCTGGAGTAATCAGAATGTTCCATCTGTTACTGCATCCATCTTCACTGGTTCCAGAGCTGTGGTATCTAGCTTCTTCCAAGAGAACTGTTTCTTGACTAAAGCAAGCTGGCCAAGCAGTGGCCATTTCAATTCAAATGCAGGTTACACAAAAATTATAATTTACCTTGAGATGGATTGTCAGGGCCTTTCCTGCACTAAATGGGTTGAGTTTGCACTGAGTGTGTTTTCTCACAGTATACAGTTTCATAGTTTGTTCTAACTCTGTAAAGTCCCTCATGTTTTGGCACAGAGCAGAGCTATCAGCCTCCAAACTCCATGCCAGCATCCTGTGCACAGTCTGCCAAAAGGCAAATGATTGCTTGAAGACCAGCAAAGTGATGCAGATGCTGATCCAACTTCGTGATTCCTTTGTGCAAGAGGGAGGATTGCTTTGGGTTCTCATCTGCAATAGCTCAAACATGTGCCTTACAGACCTGGGTGGAAACATAAATATGTGTTCCACTAATCAGAATGCCTAATTAGTTATTAGCTTCCATCCATTTCTGCACTGGGCAAAGAGGGCAAGAGTGAGCAGCCCATAGTTAACATCCCAGCATAGCACTTAAAATAGCAGGATACAAACCCATCAGGAACTCAGGGACAGGCTGAGGATTGCTGGAGAGGCTGGTGGCACAGAAGCCATCAAGATCAATTAGAGAACATAAAGACTCAGCTCTGGTGCTATAATAAGATTAGGTGTCTGCAATGAATCATTAACAATCCTTAGATAAAGCAGCATTAATTTGATCCCATCATGTTTCCACCTTTCACTAGACCGTGCTATTAGCATGGGATGAAGCACCTGGAAAGAATCTTTGATGAAAGCCTTATGAAAATTCTTAATGGATGGGATTTAAACCAAATGGATTATAAGCCTTTATTAGCAGTTCACCTGTAAATCCTGATAACTTTCCTTTCTGTGAGTTTGCAGTGTAATATTTGCACACCCTGATTATAAATTTTGAGTAAATTGCTTATAACTGTGGTTAAAACGCAGCATTAAAGCAGTTAAGCAGTCTCCTTATTAGCATTGGAACTATAGACAAAACATATTATACTTGGCTAATAAATTTATTTTTTATGTAATGGAAATGCCATCAAAGCATAGTTGATCTGAATTGAATTAGATTATAATTGGAGCTCTTGTGCACAGGGAATGAAAATGATTCTTTATTGTTGCAAACTGACAATGCAGCATTTGTTACTCCCTCCTCACTGGCCTTCCAAGTGGCAGCTGTAATATAAGTGTGTGCATCTCGTGAGCTGTGCATACAATATTACTGTGTCTCCAAGCATGGAGCTCAGCAGCAAAACAGAGGAAAATGGATTGCTCTGGATGCAATCCATTACACCTTACCCCCACTCATTTAGAGGTAAATGTATTTGGGAAACAGTCCTGTGCATAAGCATACTTGCTTTTTGTCCTCACTTCTGGCTGCATGTTCTAGTGTGAGTGGTGTGAATCTGAGTTCTCAGGTCTCAGAGGAAGAGTTAACATCCTCTTCTACAATGTTAAAGAAAACAAAAAGTTATGGCAGCCATGTGAAGTCCTGTGTGACCTTATCACAGCCTTTTTATACCTATAGTCTGCAAGAAAGATGAGGACAAAGGTTTTAGCAGGGACTGTTGAAATAGGATGAAGGCCAAAGGCTTTAATCTACAAGAGGGTAAATTTAGATTAGATATAAAGAAGACATTTTTTACAAAGAAGGTGGTGGTGCACTGGCACAGGTTACCCAGAGAGATGGTAGATATCCCATCCCTCGAAACAGTCAAGGTCAGACTGGGGGAGACAACCTGATCTAGCTGAAGATTTCCCTGCTCATTGCACAGGGCTTGGACTAGATTTCCTTTAAAGGTCCAGTGGTTCTAAGGCTAAGTGTCAAATATTGTATGCCAGAGTTTAACCATATACATTACTGACTGCTCACCCAAATAGCTGGAGTAATTCCCCCAAGATTAATATGTGAAATTTACCTCTAGTGAACACGGCAGGATAAAGGAATGCTCATGTCAGGAGTTCTGTGTCTTTCCATGCAGGACATCAGGAAAGTACTTACATACAATTGTAATGTGCACAGATCTGCTCTTACACTGCTGCACTGGTAGATTCACTGGACAGAGGGGATGCAGGGAGGGCAGGAATGTGCAGTGCTTTGCTAACAGGGAATTTTTTGCATGTGTGTATGGTGAGGACAGGTATGTGTGTGTCCCATCTACCACATGGCCCGAGGTCCTGTGTGCACTCTGGTCTCTGCTTTAGGAGAAGAACTGGTGGCAGCAGCAAGAGGAAACCCAAAGCAAGCAGCAAAAAGGTTAGATGTCCCCATTCAGGAAACAAGCACGCCTACCACAATGTCGTTTAGGCACATCATCAAGGAAACAGTGTTAGGATTGCTATGCACTTACCCTGTCCCTAATATAACTCTTCCTCTAGTGTGGGTATGAGATCTGGGAAAAGAGGAGAGCTGCAAGAGTGATTCTTTTTTTCCCTTCTTTTCTTTTACTCTTGTTTCCCTATGCTAAACCAAAACAAATGAGCAAAATGCACTTCACCCACTCATAAAACCAATCAGGGCTGTAAACAAAGAGAAAGCAGGATATTAATAAAGTACAACTCAGCTGAGAGCAAAGGGAGCATCCTCTGTAAGTCTGTCTGATTTGTATCATCTATCCCAAATTTACAATGTGGTAATTTCTTGTTGCTTATAAACCATTAAAATTTGCAGCACAGTAAGCAGCTAATGTAATTTTGCCTGCAAGTGGTATAATATCTTGGATCTGCAGGGAGACCAGCATACTCGTGTCTTATCATTGCCTTCTGTGGTAGGTAAAAGTGCCCAGTGCTACTGGGCTTAAGCCCAGTGTGAGTTAGTTGAAGTTCATTACTGACAACCTGGGGCTCAGTTCCACTTATCTGCAAGTTCTCATTTAGCTTGAATCATCACAGTATCAGAGCATCTTCCACAAAAACACGTTAAGCAATCAGATTAGTACCCAGCACATCTGGTTTTATCTCTCTTTTCTCTTTGTCTCCCTAACAGCGGCACAGGGCAAAGAGGCACTTTACAGAGAAAGATGACATTGTTACTGAAAAAAAAATATCCCAAGCCAGCCTGGACAAATGTTATTAATGTTTCAAAGTCAAACACTGAAAAACATAGAAAATCCAAAATGAAGGTTGCCAGTGAAGTGTTTATTGTCCCTTTTATTTAGTATTCATTAAATACACAGGTTTTTATTGGTAGGGATTTTTTTTTTTACTTCTATTTATGCAGCACCATAGACAGAGAGTGATTAATTGTTCTAATCTTTATTGTTTTAATTTTTGTATGTGCATATAATTATTAAAAAACATATTATGCATGTTTATATAATTTTCACCTTTTTGTGGCTAATAGACTACAAGCAAAGAATTTGATTTACCTATGTTCCTTTTAGAGGTGTTCAGCAATTTTTCCTTTCGTCCTTGAGGAAAGTTAATTAACTGATATTTATATCTTTTGGTAAGGTAAGGGAGAGGAATTAGCTCCCATTTTCCCTTGCAGGGCTGGTGTTTCAGAGCATAATACCATATAATAGGGTTCAGATTCATCCTTTTTACTTTTGTCAGTCCCTGTTTGCTCTTGCCATCACCAATCCCAGCCCTTTTTCAGTTTTCTACTTTGTTTTGTTCTGAATTGGCTTTTTTCCATTTTGCATTTTGGCCTTACAGCTTTGACGGTGTCATGTGGTCAAGATCACCATAGTTCCTGACTCCAGCCTGGAGTAACCAAGGACCATTATTACAACAGAAAGTCTGGCTTTACCCTGCAGACCTGTTTTGGAAACAGTCAATTTATCCTATGTCATGTTGAAAACCTACAAAGGAACAAAAACTGGGCAATAATAGAAAAAGGAAGATTAAAACAAGGGTCAAATTCTCCTTTTCCCACGGAGAACAAAATAAGTTACATGGACTTTTAACTGAAGCAGAATGAACTATGGAAAACTGTACCATGCAAATCCTATCTCCAGTTTGCTCACATACCCACAAGCTGCACAGCTGCCCAAAGCAAGAGGATGGCTCAAAAACTCATGAAAACGAGTGCTCCACATGTCACACTCCCATCCACAGCATCTGTCCTGTGGCTGCACCTCTGGCTATAGGGCTTCAAACTACTCAGCTGCAAAGTCTGTGCTGGCAGACGTAACTTAAATGTTCTCCAAAACCTTTAAAGCACAATTAGATCTCTAAAATATATTTCAAATCCTTTCTGTTGCAAAGATTTGGAGTAGAAGAGTCATAAGAAAACCTGGGTAGTCACCTTGAAGCATGTGAGAAGAAAAGTGTGCTGGTAAAGAGACAGGCAGAGCTTCATGTTGTACATCTATTTTGATCCTCAGAGATAAATCAACACTAGCAGAGAAGAAACCCAGACACTTTAACCTTAGTTTGGTCCAGCCACTGAAAATCTAGGCATTGTTTCTGGGAATGGCTGACCCCTAGTTTGGTCCTGGCCACAACCATAAACAGTGTCTGTGCCTGGAAGAATCCTTGGCAGGAAGCTTCAACTTAGTGATGATTCTGTCCCGGGAACTTCCTGCGGCACAGAGTTTACCCATCCAATGCATACTTCTGACAAAATATGTTTTACCTCCTGTGGGATATGGGTCAGAGAGAACTGCTCATGTGGTAGCAACCCTGCACCTGAAGCCCTGTGGGGCTGCACCAAAAAGGATGTTAAGATGGAATTGTTCAGTGAGCATTAGCAAAACAAGTCTCATACATCCTCTTGATAAGCTAGTGTGGCTGGGAAGGTCTGAGAAACCTCAAACCTCTCTGTGGCCTTCATTTCTCAATGTCTCCATTTAACCGCCCACACACACTACTACTGTCTGTCTTGTCTAATTTAGAGTGTAAATTCTTCAGGGCAGGGGCTGTCTCTCACTGTTTGTTTGCATGGTGAGGTCCTGATCCTGATTGGCAGCTCTGAGTACAGTACAAATCTATTTTAATATAACCCTAAATTGAAAATTCTGTATCCCAGAGCCTTAGGGAATATGGGACTATATTCAGGGAAAGCAGAAGCTCTGAAAAAATACTGAAAGGTCACTGCAGACAACGTACTGAATATGAACTGTGAATGTGGAGCTGATGGCTAGGAGACAAGGCTAATTTTGCTCTTGGTCAAATTTAAACAGGACAATGGAGACATCATTAACCATGTATTATTCTACTGAGGGAAGCTGGAGTTGGCATGAATCTCCATTTCTCATGTCTATCCTTCCAAAAAATTGTTGAAATAATACAAAGGATATCAGAAAGAGAGAAAAATTTTTTAAAGGCTAGAAACCTCACCAAATTTCAGTTGCTTAAATGAGGCATCCAAGTGAGAGTCATATTTGCCCTAGAATAATTAAATAGATACTGAGAGAGACAGACATCTCCAGGGCATATTTATACTTCAAGTTAGCTAAATTGTCTTCTGGAGGAGCCTCCACTGACTAAGTAGTGATGCTCAGGCAATTATATACAAGCCTGAGTTTGGTACCATCAATCTTCCAACCCCAAGAAAGAATAATTTTGACACTGAGTGTATTTAGCTTGTGCAGAGATGGTTAAGAGGAGACTTGCTGACACTGTAAACACCTACACAGGAAGACAGCTTTCAGTAGGACAGGCTCTTTCATCCCTCAGACAAAGATATAACAAGATCCACTCACTGGAAGTCAAAGCCAGACAGATTCAAACTAAAGATAAGGTGCAAATTTTAGCAGGAAGAGTAATGAACCTTGGGAACAATTTACAAGAGAGGTGTTATATTTTCCATGACTTGAAGGCTCTAAATCAAGATGTGGTATCTCTCTCAAAGATAATCTGTAGTTTAGCCATCAGTCATGAAGTTACAGAAATTGCTAGGTGATATGTAGGTTACACTAGATGGTCATAAAAGCACTGTCTAGTGATAAAATGCACTAATCTAAATAATGATATTAAATATTCCATCATAACAAATTGATTTTGCATAAGCTGTACCAGCTCAAAGTTACTCAGTTAAAATTCCCTGCAGTTTTATTGTCTGATGTAAGTGGACAAGGTGCTGATGTCTTCCTCAGCACCCCAACAATAGGTATATATTCATGCCTCCTACAGACTGTTTATAGGCCAATCCATCATCTCCTGAACTCATCACTTCTCAGTGTGAAAGCTGCAATATTGACCATTTCATATATATATACATATACATACATTCATATATACATACATACATCAAGGGTGCCTTATGGAGTTTTTTAAGAAGCACACTCAGGCTCCTGAGAATGTGTTTTTCACAACTGAGGTCCCTGGAGAAACTTCCTGTTTCACAGAGGTGCTCTAATTCTTCTGGACTGCACTCTCCACTATTGACGGAGCCTATGAAGGCAAATAGCTTAAAGAGGGAAGGACTAAAGGTGAGGAACATGGTTTCCTGAGCTTTTTCTAGTTGACATGATTAAAGGAATCATAGGAATTACTTGCCATATTTTCCCCTTCTACTGCTACAAGATCAATAGCTGTAGATGATTTTCATTGTACAATGTCATGGTTTAACCCCAGCTGGCAACTCATCCTCACCCAGCTCCTCACTCACACCCCAGCAGGGAGGGGGGAGAGAATTAGAAGGGCAAAAGTGAGAAAATCCATGAGTTGAGATAGACAGCTTCATAGAGAAAGCAAAAGCTATGCACACAAGCAAAATCAGCCAAGGAATTCATTTCCCCACTTCCCATGGGCAGAATGGTCTTCAGCCATCTCCAAAGCAGCAGAGCTCCATCATATTGTAACAGTGACTTGGAAGGACAAATGTCATTATTCTAGATGTCCTCTCTTCCTTCTTTCCCTAGCTCCATATGCTGAGCATGTTGCCATATGCTCTGGGATATCCCTTGGGTCATTTGGGGTCAGCTGTCCCAGCTGTGTGCCCTCCCAACCCCTTGTGCCCCCCCAGCCCCCTCGCTGGTGGGGTTGGTGAGGAGCAGAAGAGGCCTTGGCTCTGTGTGAGCACTGCTCAGCAATAGTGAACCCACCCCTCTGTTATCCACACTGTTTCCAGCACAAATCCAAAACACAGTCTCATACCAACTACTTCGAAGAAAATTAACTCCATCCCAGCCAAAACCAGTACACCCAGATGGTTGCAGAGAAACCTGAAATGTCCACTGTAGTTAGGAGAAGTTGGTGTTTACTCTGGAAGGAGCCTGTTCTGGGTGGATTGCATGGTGTGCTGCTCAGCACTGAGGCTGTCAAAGTACATTTGTCTGTGATATGAGGGACTAAACTTCATTTTGCTATGCATGCAGGACAGCTGTCAATCATACATGCCTGAAAGGTGTGCAAGGTGTTCAGATAGGAAGAAGCCAGTGCCAGCTACAAAATGAGAACAGGATTTTAAGTGCCAGGATACTCTGAATATTCATTACTGTGGTTTTGGATTTGGTTTTGTTTTTTAAGAAAATTATGAATTTGAGGAAAATTGAGCAAATAATTGCTGTCTGTGACAGCTGCAATTAATGTGCTAATAAGGGAAGGTCTCTGAAGCTCTTCTTTTCCAGTAACTAAGAAATTTCAGATACTTACCCCACTGCTGCAAGTCGTCAGTGATCAGTCTGTAGGAAAAATAGTTATCTGGGGAGCATAAACACTATGAAAATGAAAACTAAACCACAAAGAAAAGTTTCTTGGCAATGCCTATTATTAATCCAGAAGGACACTAAGGGAAGGAAGTTCCTAGAGTTAATTCACTGATCTGAATACCAGGAAACATGGACTTCATGACAGCTTCTTGAGCATATCCATCTCACCTGGGTGAGCCAAGTCAACTTCTTGTTGCCCTCAGTTGCTGTGAATAGCACTTGTTTTCCTCTACCCTCTCTGTAGTCTAAGTTCAGCTGTGCTGTCCATCATTGCTCTAAGGCTGTATATTACCCATGCCTCCTCAATCTCAGATGTTGCATATCACATTTATGAAAAATTATAGGAAAGAGTGATGCCATCCATGCAAATGGAAACATAAACTCTACAACTAGCAGAAAATGGGCTTGGGTTTACACTTCTGGAAGGAAAAAAGCTTCTCTCCATGGAGAGAGTGAAAGCAATTAGCAGACACCATCATTTTCATCTCTATATCACAAAAGTACTTTGTGAAGGCTGGTAAGTGCCATTAACCCCATTTTACAGATGGGTAGGAAACAGCATCAGGCAGCTGCAAAGTGAGTTGCTCAAGGCCATAGAGTAACTCAGAAGAAGTTATGCAAATAGAAACCAGGTCTCCTGATGCCAAGCCTTATTCCTTGGCCCACACAGATTCTACACAGGAGACCTGACCTAATTCCAACATCCATGAAAGTGGCATCTTCCTTTGCAACAAGCCTTAGCAGGTATATGGAATGGATGAATGACCCCCCTTCTCCAGTGCTCACCATTCTTGTGCAATAATTGCTCTGCAGACATTTTTGTGAGCTTGATGAACGTTTTATTTACATGGAAATGTCTCAGCTAACACCCACAGTAAACACAAGGCTGTAGTCAAAACGTTAGTGCATCTATTATCACACAAAGTGGGCTGAAAGATATGCCCATGTCTGCTGTGAGCAGCCTTGTTCTATAAGCACCGTGGTGTTTCACTATCCACAGGGGAGACAAGCCATGCACTTTCACATGGCGGTGGCCATGATTTAAGGGCTCCCACCCCCTGAGGCTGCTGATTTTTCTACTGTATATTTGAAACCAATTTTGCAGTATGTTTGCACGTAGGACTCTGAGGAGGATACTCGTTGGTGGGGTGGTGCATAGTAAATTATGTATCTGGGTTTGGCAGTGATTCAGAGGCGTTGCAAATACCTGGTGTGCGGGTTCCTGATGCAGTCTTTGCTCTGCAAGAGACATGATCATTACAATGGTGGGCAGGGACCTGAGAAGCTGTTTCTAGTCTTGGCTTGGCTGTCATGTCTGCATGAATCACATGTGGTTGGATCCACCCTGCTTAATTCAGGTGTTTCACTGAAGAGGCTGATTTCAGTCTCAGGGCTCTTCTCAGGGCAATTGCTAGACCCATAAGATCTCAGTCTCCCATTGGAGCTGCCTGTATATGTTGACTGACAAAAAATAAAATTCCATTACATTCATAGTTAATCTGCTCCTTACAGATAATTGATTTGGTGCAATTCCAGTTTTCAATGTTTTACTTTTTGACTGCAGAGTGCAAGATTACTGGGTCTCTCTCATTAAATGTAAGGATCATCAACCAGTTTCACAAGCTGAATACTCACAAACTGAGGTCACTGGGACTATGATCTTTGGGGGATTTCTCTGTGTTTTGCACAGGCAGAATGGGTACAATGATGTTATGCCTAATTCAGTGGAGAGCAGCAGCACAAAGTGAAGGCTGCATTACTGACCTATTTGTTCTACCCCAGATTTTATAGCCTTATTCATATTAAAAATGTTTCTGTAGGATACCAGGGAGGCCAATAGTAATTTGTTTAATGATGACCAATGCCACATGCTTGAAGTGACCAAAGGACACTCAAAATGTTTAGGATTAAAAGCATAGTGGTTTTAATGCATTGGCAAATACCAGCAAGAAATGGATGCACAGAAAGCTGCTGCCAAAATACAAGTCCATGATGGATGGAAAGTGCAATGGAAATGCTAAGTAAAATATTATCATTTGTTATTACTGCCATAGTGTAATGTGGCCATTTTTTATAGCTGAATATGTCATTTTTTAAAATTCTCTTGCCTCATTGCAACTTTGAGGAAGCTATAGCTGATCTGCTGGCTGTGAATCTGTGTCTGTGTACATACAAGTCTGTGTATGTATAAGTACAGGTACTGATTTGCATGAAAGAATGCAATGGAAGCCTTTTGTATTTAATGTAGGTGATAAAGGGAGAGGTTGCTTTGTCAGCAGTCTAAAGTCTTCTGGAATTAGGCTATCCAAGTCAATTTGTAAATGTAGTTTCCAAGGCACAAAAACCCCAAACCATTCACAAATAAAATATTACCTCGTCTTTTGATAGCCTGAAGTGGGGATAAGCTGTGGGGATGCTCTAACATGGTTTGGAAAAATTCCCTACTAATGAGAAATCATCTATATGACTCATTTCTAGTCTGTTTGATTTTTATTTGTGGATTATGTTTTCCACTGACTAGTACCTATTTGTCTCACTCCTTATTATTTTAACGCTATTAACACATCCAGTAACTGTGTTGATATTTCAGAAAATATAGTTCTTTACAAAATTCTAGTGCTTAAGAATACTTTAGTATTTTAACAGTACAATATTCAATTGACTGTTAAAATAATATCATTTACCTCAGTATCAAAATATATGGTCCCAGATTTTGCTTACCAGTTATGAATGTCTGTGATGTGGGAGCACCTAAATTTGCCAGAAACAGGAGAGTGTGTGCATAAAGGGACAAAGGGGAGATGAAAAGGAAACCTCTGGGTCAATCTTCTGAACATTTTAAATGGTTATACACTAATGTAAGCTGTATGGGGAATAAGACAGAGGAACTGGGAATCTTAATACATAATTAGAATTATGTCTTAATTGGCTTAGCAGAGGTTTGCTAGGCTAATTCATGTGACTGGAATATTAATGTAAAAGGGTATGGCTTGTCCAGAGAGGACAGTGGAAAAGAGAGAAGACATGGTTTATAGACCAAGGACATATCGTTGGCTCTGAGAGACAGAATTCAGTGTGGCACTTGCAGAAAGCATCTTGCTGAAATAGAAAGGAAGCCAACAGAGTGATGGGATGGGCTGGTGTAAACAACCATCAGATAGGCAAGTGAGACAAATACCTTGAATAGCTACCAGAATATTTCAAACCCCAGAGGTTGTTGTCTGTGGGGCACGTTGACACCAAACTACAGCCGGAATAGAAACACTGCAAGAAGAGAAAATTCCTTGGTTGCTCTGGAAACTGCTTTTTATCTCTAAAAATTGGGATGGTTGATGTGAAAAAAAAAATTCTTTGTAGGTACTCTTATGACTGATATAAATTGGTTGAAAAAATAAAGTAGAAAGACGCATAGAAGAGGATGAACACCCTGATTCCTTTGAAGATAGAGAGAAACAGGAAATAAAAAGAATAAAGGTATTTAGGAAAAGGTATATTCATAAATTCAACTGATTGGTAGAAGAGATCTCAGGGGAAGCAAATGTAGGGGGAAAGAGTTCCAAAAAGCTGACTAAGACAGCACTGGAACTCAAATTATCATGTGGAAGGTGTAGGAAGGTTAATAATAGTTTGTCTGATGCATGATCATCTCCATTCTATGAAATTTAGGAAACAGTGAGAAAGAGAATTTAAGATAGGTCAAATCAGTGGGAAATAATATAACTAGAAGCACATAGAGACAAAGAAAGGACAAAATATTATGCAAAGGATTTACAGCAATATAAAAGCATATTGAGTAAGTGCATTATAAATAGGAAGAAGAGGAAAGGAAGAGCATGAAGAAATAACCCAGCAAAACATGTTTATTTTTAACTTCAGTCAGTTAATTTGTTCACCATGCGGTCCTGCAAACTGTTGTACTGGCACAAATGATCAGTAAGGCAAGGGAAAGAGGGATGGCAAAGGGAAAGGAGGAGGGGCAAGCTGCCTAAAGCAGTTCTGTCACTAAAGCAAATGTAAGTGCAGGACCATTACTCAGTGGACAAAGACAGAAGTTAACTGATGATGGAGCTGAAGCAGTCAATGCCTTTTTGCTTTATTTTTCCCTAGAAAGATTAACTGTGATTGGATGACTAATAAAATTCATACCAGGGTCAAAAGAGTGAGAAACAAATAGAGAAAAAAGAAAGATATGGTAAGCAATGGTTTGGACCAGTAAGATGTTTTCAAATCAGCAGATTATATCATATAACATTTAAGAAATAAAGGGCTTTGCTAAGAGTTGTCCTCGATAATTTGGGGCCACAATAAAGTCCCAGTGTCAACCCTATTCCTTGACCGGTAGGGCTCTGAGACACCAGCCTTTTAACAAACCTGGGCTTTAAATGAAGCTGCAATAGAAGTAGATATGCTTAAAGCATTTCCTGTTTGTGAAAAGAGGTTCCACATGAAGGTTGTCAGTGGTCAGTTTTTGGTCTGATTCTGTTCAGTGTTTCACTGAGGACAGCAAGGATAAAATAAGCACCATTTCTTAGTACTGTAGATCACACCTAACAAGGAGGGCTTGCAAACAGGTAGAAACAGTACTATGTTTGCAAATTCAAATTCATCTTTTTAGATACTCTGAAGATACTTCTGCCTATTTGTGTCTCTGAAAAACATCAAGTTTGGATCTAAACTTGCTATTCTATACTACAGTGAAAAAGAATAATCACGTTGAGATCATGGTGGATGAAAAGCTGGACATGACCAGCAACGTGCATTCACAGCCCAGAAAGTGAATAGTATCTTGGGCTGTGTCAAAAGAAGCATGGCCAGCAGGGAGGTGACTGTACCCCTCTGCTCTGGTGAGACCCCACCTGTAATGTTGCATCCAGGGCCCCCAACATGGAAGGATATGGACCTGTTGGAGCAAGTCCAGAGGATGCCACAAAGATGCTCAGAGGGCTGGAGCACCTCTGCTATGGGGACAGGTTGAGAGAGTTAAAGTTGTGCAGCCTGGAATAAAGCTCTGAGGAGACCTTACAGCCTCTTCCAAGACTTAGAGGGCACTTATAAGAGGATGAGGACAAATGTTTTAGCAGGGCCTGTAGCAATAGGACGAGGTGTAGTGTTTTAATCTAAAGGAAGGTAGATTTAGATTAGCTATAAGGAGGAAATGCTTTGCTGTGATGGTGGTGAAACACTGGCACAGGTTGCCCAGGTAGGTGGTAGATGTACCATTTCTGGAAACAAGCATTCTGTATCACACTGTATTTTTACTTGTTCATTTCCAATTCCTTTACAAAAGAGACAAGTATTACTGAGTATGAACAGAACAGAGTACCCTGCTAAAAAAGCAAAACTGGATTAAAGAAGCCTGTGCCAAAATTCAAGACCCTTAAATCCTAAAGTACTTGAATACACCCCTGCTTCTGCCAGGATGAAATGTCTCTCAGAATANGTCAAAAGAAGCATGGCCAGCAGGGAGGTGACTGTACCCCTCTGCTCTGGTGAGACCCCACCTGTAATGTTGCATCCAGGGCCCCCAACATGGAAGTATATGGACCTGTTGGAGCAAGTCCAGAGGATGCCACAAAGATGCTCAGAGGGCTGGAGCACCTCTGCTATGGGGACAGGTTGAGAGAGTTAAAGTTGTGCAGCCTGGAATAAAGCTCTGAGGAGACCTTACAGCCTCTTCCAAGACTTAGAGGGCACTTATAAGAGGATGAGGACAAATGTTTTAGCAGGGCCTGTAGCAATAGGACGAGGTGTAGTGTTTTAATCTAAAGGAAGGTAGACTTAGATTAGCTATACGNAGACCCTTAAATCCTAAAGTACTTGAATACACCCCTGCTTCTGCCAGGATGAAATGTCTCTCAGAATAATTGCTTCTTGGATTTATCTCAGGGAGGAAAGACTCATCTAGCACATCCTGAGTCTGCAAAACTGCCTAAGAACTGGTGTGTGTTTTCTGGTACATGCTGGTTTCAGGAGGATCCCTGAATAATATCCAAACTATATTTCAT
>VZTT01018661.1:1181-20716 GCA_013400855.1 Buphagus erythrorhynchus | reverse complement strand
GGGCTCAGGGCGGCCCGGGCTGCCTTGGCGGCGCCTTTGGGGGCGCGGGCGGGTGAGCGGGGAGGCGGAGGCTGGAGCGAGGGGTCGGCGGTGGGGCCGGGATGTCTGTGGCGGCGGGCCGGTGGTTGCGGGGTCGGGGCGGGAGGACGGCGCGACCTCCCCGATCTGGCTGTGGCCGCCGGCGGGGCCCGCGCCCACTGTGCCGCATTGCTCTCCCGCAGCCTCGGAGATGTCCATGGACATGATGCCCGGGCCGTATCCGCGGACTCCGGAGGAGCGGGCAGCCGCTGCCAAGAAGTACAACATGCGGGTGGAGGACTATCAGCCCTACCCCGACGACGGCCTCGGGTGAGCTGGGTTGGTGCCGTTGTTCCGCAGCCGGGAGCGGGCCGGGCCCAGGTGCTGTGGGCTCATAGTGCTTGGTGAATGCCTGGCTTTGCTGTACTGTGAGCTTAGAGCTTTGAAGACACTTCAGTGTTTTGAAATAGGGACGAATGGAATGGGTTAGAGGCCTGTGTGAATAAAACACGAGAGACTTCATGAGAGATACTTGAGAGACTTCAAGGCTGAGTGGGATGCCAAGTCTATAATAAAGGTTTCAGGAGATGTTTAACTGTTGGGGAATACTTCGACATGTGCCAAGATAACTAGGGTTCCATATTTTAGTTAAGCTTGCATTTTCTTTCATCTAGTCGAGCCCAATAAGGCCAGTTGGGGGAATGCCATTTGTTATGGTGACTGGTATCAAGGTAATTATTGTGGTGTTAGTTGTTTTAATGCATTTCAAAAATGTATATGCATAAAAGCTATAAAAGCAAAGTAGTATTTATTTATTTAGGCTTGTCTTATACTGTCTTCTATAAATTACATCTAAATGAGTACAGATTTCTTAATGTTTGGTCTTTTGTTTGTTTCTCATAGGTATGGTGACTATCCTATGCTCCCTAATAAGTCTCAATATGAGAGAGACCCCTGGTACCAGTGGGACCAGCCAGACATGAGGCATAACTGGGGAGAGCCGGTAGGAGCACCAGTCTCACTTGTCAATTTGCTTACCAATGGTCCTGTTACTAAATTCTAATATGCACCTCTTGTTAGTGCTTTCTGTTAAATCCTTTGTGTAATTTCATCACCAGCACAGGTATGTGTTGCCTCTGCAAGCAAGGACAGTCAGTTCAAGGCAAAGTTAGGCTATGGCCATCTGGGTTAATACTGTGAAATTGCTGAGAACAGTTAACTTACTACATATGAGAAGGAAGACTTCACAAACTTAACTTTCTCTGCAGGAGTAATTTTATTTGCCTGGTCGGACTCAGTACAAGAGTCTGGTTCAGAATTGTTTAGCAGAGAAGCCACCATTTGAATGAAGTCCTTTTAGTGCAATGGAAGTAGTTACTTGCATTGTTACTCCAGGGTTTTTTTGAGATAGACTTCAAATAAGGATGTTCTTTCTAAAGAAAGTTTGCAGCATGTCCTTAAGATAAATGTGAATAGGTCATCTATGTTAACTTTGAAATTCTAAGCTTCTCAAATTCCTTTCAGGAGTAGCTCTTATCTTAGTGCATGGAGTTTTTGTGAATGACTGCAATCTGACTGCAATTACTGAGCTTGGTAATTGACTTGTGATGTCTTTACTAAAAGCAAGAGTTCATCTAATTATATGTGCTTAATATATCATAGTAAAACCATGTCAGAGCATTTCAACAAAGTGCATGTTGTAATGACTGTAAAAGCACATAAAAAAAATGTTGATTCTGTGTTGTTGTAGTACTTGCTGCAGGAAGGATTGTGTACAAGCCTTTGCACATGGTGTTGGCAGTTGGGAATGAAGAGGATTATACTGTTGTATTCCAGGTTTCAGCAGATGCCTCTGTTTAGGCAACTTCGATTTCTGCTCATTCTGGCTCTGGGTTTGACAGGAAATGGCTCTGGGGGAACTAGAGCTGGGAATCTGGAAGCAGTACTTGAGCTCCAAATTAATGAGTTCTCTGCATTTGTTAATGTGAAGGGAGACTATAGGCAGATCATGCTTGAGACTTTCCTATTTATACTTCAGGGCATTAGCTTGCTGCCAACCTTGCTCTTTTCCTGGAGTAACAGCAGCGGGTCCTCTCCCACTTTTGAGGGACCAGCTTCTGAGTGTCAGGTAGTTGCTCCTTTGTTTGAAGTAGCACTACTTCTGTTTGGGTATGTGACTGAGCTTTCATTAATGAGGGCTCCAGTTTATACCATGCCTTTCCAATGGTCCTGGGGAACAAAGCTGAGGTGGAATGATTATGCATAGAAATAAAAACTGTTGCTGTCCTATATTTAAGCATGTTGAGTCGTATAAGCATAGGATGAAATGTAGAGTCTTGAGTTTTACTGTAAGCAACAATTTGTTGTGACTATAGGTAAACCATGTACCTCCTCTGTGGCTTTTTCTCTGCATTTGAGGTGGAGATGAAACAGCTTCTGGCAGTTTTGTGAATGCTGTAATGTGCTGCGTCCCTTGAGAAAAGCAGTTTGACCACTCTTGGTAAATGTGCGATTGTTTTCCTTTGTCCTTTAGATGCACTGGGACTTTGACATGTACACTCGGAACCGGGCTGATACATCCCCCACTGTCATTCCCTGGCACACCATGAGCAAACATTTCTTGATCTTTCTGGGCACAATGCTGATCATGTTTGGTCTTGGAGCGATCTACCCATCCTACATGCCTGTGGTGAGTGAAACCTAAGGGTAAAGGGAGGAAAAGTAGCTGTATTTCTTGTCGTTGCCCATAAGAGTGGTTTTGCTGAACATGAGTGATGGATGTGGATGCAAAACTGCTACTGGCAGTGGATGGGCCAAGGGATGTCCTGTGGCCTCATCTAGCCTGAGTTGTTCTCTTGACTGGCATGGCTCAGCTCACAGATGCTTCATAGTGAGCAGTCCCTGTTCACAGGGAACTAATTTGAGCTATGCTTCTTACAGTATCGCATCTTTGGTGTAGGTACTCTCCTTCCCTGTTTGTGCATCTACTCAAGTGAGATGCTTTAACTCTTCTCTTGCCCTGTGTTGTTAATTATATCTCATGAGCTGTATCATTTGGGAAATGTGCTCTTGAAAAATGTGTCTGAATACACAAGCAGCTTTTGCAATATATTATCCACCTGCTGTGAGATAAACTGTTGATTAAGATTAAAAGCAAGACCATCTTGATGTTTCTGTTCAAAAGAAATTTATGCAAGGAACTTCCTATTTCTGAATTTACTTTCCTCATACTCTGATGTTCTAGCTGAAGCACTTAAGAAATACAAATTTAGGTCATAAATTACAAGCCTTCATTTGGGTGGGGGTGGGATGGGATGAGACGTTTTCCTCTTTCCCCTTAATTTGCTTGGTGAATGTGGTGAATTTGCCACTCTTTGTCTCTCCTTGTAGGGGCCGAAGCAATATCCCTTCAATGACTTGTATCTGGAGAAAGGAGGAGACCCCAATAAAAAGCCACCACCAGTGATACACTATGAAATTTGAAAGTTGTTCAAGTGCTACATTTCCATCAGTTTTGCTGGGGAAGGAATCTTCTCTAGTGTTCACTGGCATATGTTAACACTTGTTCTTCAATGTTCAGCTGCTAACTGCAGTGAAATATATTAATGACACCTACTGTGCTAGTTGTCTTCTGTTGGTTTGAGAAGACTGAATTATAGCTAATGAAATGGAGTGACCTTTGCAATTTTTCTAAATGGGATAGTATCTGTGGGGCAAAGTTATGAGTGCAGACTTAGGACTGCTGGTCATTTATGTATCTTGTGCACAAACATTCCTCATCTGTGCCTGTTTATGTAGGAAATACTGCCTGTAACCAAGGCAGGTGGCATTTGCTGCTGGGAGTTGAACTGGAGTGTCACTGTATACTGTAAAATGACAGGCAGAAACAGATTGGCAAGTGCCAGTCCTTGGGAGTCTTGTACTGTGTCTGCCCTTACTGGGAGTTGACTTTGATCTCTTCCAGGTCTAGATACCTTCTCAAGTGAAGTTTGCACAACCAGTATGAAGCACTGGTGAGGCACAGAGCCTTGCAGTGTGTAGCTTGAAGCTGTCAGCAGAGCTGTGTGGACAGCAGTGGTATAAAAAGGCTAATGAGCAAGTTGAGCTCTGGCCAGATCTGCTTTGATCCAAGTGCACAAGTGCCCATAATTGTTCCTTTATGGCCTGAGTTCATCCACCTGGCCTGGAGTTATATCTGACCCATGAAATCTGCCTGTTTTGCTGCAAACCACTGGTCTTGGACCTCCTATAGCTTCAGCAACAGTTTGCTTGGGAAATTATATATACTTGCATATTAAGCTCATAAACTTGTCCAGCTCCACTCTAACATAGGAGGTTTTTTCCTCTTGTTGCTGGAGGAGACAGTACCTTTAGTACTGATGTACAGTGAATCTTCTCTCAACTCTGCCATGCTATGCCTTAACCCCACTGTTTAGTTGCAGGAGTGGGTGATCACAGAAAGCTGAAGGCTTGGACCACTCTAGGTGCTTCCTATAAACTGGATGCTATGCTCTGCTCTCAGCACCCTGTCACAGCTCAGTTTAGTGCTTTAAGAGAAGCAGGTATATAAAGAGTGATTCATGGTTTTTCCAGCTGTACAGGTTTTAAACCCCAAATTCTAAAGAGACTGTTTGCTTGGTTTTTTGTGTAGGGGGTTTTTATAAGGGTATATGTTAAAGGGAATTATGGGATTGAATGCTAGGACGTAGTTTTATTTACACCTAAATATTTGTAACTCCTTTGGAAGTGCTGAACAATCAACATTCCTCATAGCTTTTGTAGGCTGTCACCTTCTCTTCTTGTTACAGAAATGCTTGCTTTTAAATTACAGTCAATGATGTTTTATCCCAAAGGAGTTTTTAAGTGTTGTTTTTGAGCTATGGGGACCTTAAAACTGAGTTCTGTTTTGCAGGGTAAAACACTCCTTAGGGATGCATAAGTCGAGAATTACCATTCCACAGCACTTACATGACAGCACTATATGCAATGTTATGAGAGTTGTAAGAGTTTTCAAGTAAAATGAAGGTGATAGAGCAGTAATAGGAGCCCTGCCTTGGTGTGTGTAATAGTGTAGCACTTGCACTGAGGCAGGGCTAGGCTCATCCAGCTCATTGAGCAGTATTCAGTGCTGTTTGCTGCTGCCTGCTTTGGGGACTTCCAACACTAGTTTGTTCTGAACCGCAGCTTAATTATAGTGTTCATCATGGGGAAGGCATAATGGGTTGGGCAAATATGGCTTAGAAATCCTAAAAAATGGGGTTTGTAATGTAGGCAAGTTTTTTGTTAAAGCTGGAGAGATGCAAGGGAACAAGGCCTGGGTCCTTCTGCTTATTTTTTTCCTGGAAATTAAAATACTTTTAGAAAAATACGTTCCTTTCCCTTCTGCACGACCTCAGGATGCATTAAATTTGTAGCTAAGGCAAAGTTCTGACAGGGGTCATGGCAGCCGCAGCAGAACCCGGCTCCAGCAGTGGTGTCCTTGGCCTCCGGCGTGAACCATCCGGGGCCGCTGGACGGAGCCGAGTCGGGTAATTAGAGAGGGTGAGGCTGGCCGGGAGCGCGGGGCCGGGCGGCGGAGCGGGGCCGCGTTCCGGGGCCGGGTTCCGGGGCCGGGCCCGCGCNCCCCGACCCGGCCCGGCCCCGCCCCGCCGCGCCCCTCGCACACCGAGCCAGGGCAGGGGCCCGCGGCTGGCACCGCCCCTGTGCCCCCAGCCCAGGGCTGCTGTGCTGCCCTGCCCGTCTCGCTGTCGAGGCTCCGCTCTCAGGTCCCGTGGCCCCGTCCTTGCCCCGGGAGCTTCGGCTCCGCTCTCCCGTCTCTCCTCGGCCGGCCGGCTGGCGGCGGGCGGGGAGCGGCCGGGGGATCTCCGCTGGGTGACCTGGGCCGCGGAGAGGCCTCTGGCGTAGCCCAGAGCCCGTGTCTGACACCCGTGTCCGAGGTCACTGCTTTCCTCCTAGACCCTTGCCCTTTCTCACCATCCCACGGGGTAATGCTGTTGTGCAGACAAGCACACTTGAGACGTGCGTGCAGTGCTATCTGAGCAGCGCTGAGGAATGGGCAACGGCTTCTGAAACTGCGCAGAGCACAAGAAGTTTCTTTATATACCATTGGAGCTGTCATGGAGGAATGTGCTGAGCCCTGCCCTGCAACAACCCCACCTTGCACACACCAGTGATTAGCTGAGATTAGCTGAGTGTCTCTCTGCCTTCTGTAATCGGGGTTTATAATAAGCACATACGAGACTAGACTGGCTGTGGGGTGTTGGGGAGCTGCGGAAGGAGGGTGTCAGAACAGTGCAAATGGAAGGGGCGGTACAGAGATCAACGCTGGGATGTGGAAACTGTAGGGACGGTTTGTGTCTTAGCCATTGTGTCATGGCTGAGGGATGTTTTTCAGGTCTTAGGGTGTCTGCTTGTCACCCGAGTGACCTTGGATAAATCTTTTTTATTCTGCCCAAGTTTCACTTTTAGCTAAGTGTGGGGAGGTCAGCCTATCAGGTCCTTTGTGTGCAGTGCTGGAAGTCCCGTATCAGTAGGAACTGTTCAGAGAGGAATGTTTGGGTGTCCAGTGGCAGGAGGAGGACTGGGAAAGTCAGTGGGAGGGGATTTCTCATTGACAGTATTTGGGTGGTGCAAGAGAGAAGGCCTCACTAGAGTGCTATCAGGGATAATTATGATGACAGCTTTGAGGGTCAATTAGCTCATACAATAACCATGGTCTTATTACATTATACTGTAAAGCCGTAAGTATTAAGGTTAGTAAAGGTGAGGAATTTTTGCCTCTGACAGCATTGTTTGCGTGGTCTAATGTAATTTGGGAATTTTCACTGCTTGGCTGCATGCTCTCCTCAGTTGTGAGGTGTGCTCTGACCTGTCAGGTATTGTTACCCTTTAAGGTCAGTGCAGGAAGCCATGTCTGAGGAAAGCAGTGGAGAATTGATACTTCTGTCCACTCCCTTTGGGGCTGAGATTCATTAATATATTAGATCTGTAATCGGATGGATGTCTGTAGAAGAAAGGTGAGGAATTCTCATGATTAATTAATTAGAAGTCCTGAGAAAAGCATGAGCTTTCTTGGAAGTCTTGGATGCCATTTTGAGAGGTGACAGCAGGTGGCAACCTCTCCCTAAAAATTCTAAAATTGTGGAAGAGTTCAATTCTTGCAAAATTTTCTAAGGCAGCCAGAAGAGTTTGCTAAAGAACGGCTTTTTCCTTCTTTAAGGATTGTGAGTCCTCTCCTGGATACAGATATGCATAGTATATAGAAGGATCACTTCTATAAAAGTAAGACTGAAATCAGACTTCTTTTTTTTTTCCCTTTCAAACTCAGAGCTCACTGACTTAAGGAGGACGTGCTATTGTATCTCTGCAGATCCTCAGCTGCAGTGGAGCTGAACTGCTCAGATGTTCTTAAGAGATAGTGTGATACTGTGATTTTTTTAGCTTCTTATGCATCCTCTGTGGGCCTTTTCAAGTCTGTTGGAACCACTGCTGGTTTGCCTTTAGGGCCAGGGACACAGTGAACCTGTTCAATACTTCTGCAGTTGTTCTATTGACGTTGAGCCACTCTAAAGGGAGTGTTGTTTGCTTTCCTCCATCTAGGTGGGTTACCATGACCAAGACACTTTACCTTCACATTCTGTCCTGACTTAAGTTTGTGAAAAGAGAACAGTAATGATGCAGTAGTTGACTTTCTTATGTAAAACGCTCTATTGACAAGAAAAGCCAAACAATTGATCAATACTATTCCACACAAGTTTTGCAGCTTATCTTTATTTGCACGTTAAATGTAAATTATTTCAGCCATGCAGTCAGTCCAGCACAGAGGTAAGGAGGGGGAGCTTGTACCATTTACAAGTTTGTGATAGTTGAACTCTTCACTGATTGTTTACCAGTTAATTTCCTGTAAGGAAGAGGTCTCTTGGCCATTGTCTATTAATGTTCACAGGGAAATTGCCCTTTCAAAAGCCAAGGAGCAGTGAGTCCTGAGTGTACAGCCAGCTCCTACAACTGATAGATTGTAGCTGGAGGAGGAAGAGGCAAGAAAGGGACTTGTAAGGAACATACCAGCTGTTCTGCCCCCCACGGTGGTGGAGTCTGCTAGAGCATTGTGCAATAGACTGTTGCTAGAGGATTCACCTAACTTCTGGGGATATTTTCACTCCCCTTTGCCAATGAAGGGAGAAGACCTGGACAGGGCAGTTGTATGGGAGGCGTGAGTAGGTGGTAGAACATCTTGAGAGATGCACTGAAGAGAGAGTGTGGTAAACCCCTAGTGAGTACCCCACAAAGTGTGTACTGGAATATTGGAAAGTAAACTTTAGAGATTTGTTACGGTAATGAGGAGATGACCTTTCCACCTCTATTCATAGGGGGGGATGAAGAAACAGTTGCATTTTTAAAAATTGTACAGGAGTTCTGTTCAGATTATTTTGGGCCTTAACTAAGTTGGGATAAGCTTAATGTGAGAATAGCAGTTGGCAGTTTGAGCTTTGGGAGATACTGCTGCAGACTAATGCTAAAAAGCATTAAATAGATTCTAGTCAATCAGCATATCCTAATAGTGCATGGGAGAGAGAGAGAGGGAATGTCCTTAACTTCTGACACCTGAGGCAGAAGAAACCCTAAAAAAAGGTGTAGAATTACTAGCTGGGAGGTCCAAGCCCAAGAAGTAATGCTGGCCAAACTTCTCCCTTGTGTGGACCCCAAGAGGCCACGGTTTTGTACGAGCCCTGCATCTGAACAGAGGGCCATATGATGCAGGTTGTGGTTTGCACAAACACTGTCAAGTAACCAGGAGAGGTTAGTCACAGCAAACTGACAAGATGCAGAGGGTTTTGCTGTGCTGCCTGCTAACAGTTTTACTTTATTCAGCGTGATATCATCTGAGCATACAGTTCTGTTTAGCTAGAGTTAAAAGACTGCAGGGCAGTCAAGCTGGAAGAGTTTAGGCAGTGCTCATGAGAGTGACCCCACTAGCCTGTGAATATCCACACGGCATTTATGATGCTTAGAAGGCCGGTTTGTGGTCAGGAATGAGCACTGGGTGCTTTCTCCTTAGTAAGAATGGGATCCTACTCAGAGCAATAATTATTTGTATTGTATTCAGTTGTCTTTATATTCAGTTTTGCAGCCTCCCAGCTGCCTGCTTTTGATGTTTGATTTTCAATTAACCTGCTACATTGTTGCCCTACTAATCTCTCTCTGGAGACATGGGGAAATTTTGCTCCCGTTTTATAGGTGTCACTGGATCTATCCTGAGTAAATAAAGGGTTACTGTCAGTGCTGAGATTGAAACCCAGTAGTAACTCGTGGATTGCTTCTTCTCACCTTCTACCACTTGCTAGCTCCAAGAGAAAGTCAAATGATTCTTTTCATTTTTTGGAGGAGCAAGAACAAAGTACATTAACTGAATTGCACTTTGTTTTCTGTTGCCACGTCACTTTTCTGCTTGGAATTTGGCCTTCCCTGAGATTCCTTCTGCTCTCTTTTTGCTTATGTATATACTGACATTAGCTTGTTTGGAAGAGCAGCTAGTGGTAGATCAGAATACATTTGTTTAAATTAATTTCTGCAGCTGATTTAAATAAGCTTGCAGTGAAGACTTGAGTATGTTGATTTAGATCCCCTTCTTTTTTCTGAAACTCTCCTGTAATTGGGACATATGAAAAAGAGAGCTATATATGAAAGAAAATCTGGGGTCAGACACTGGGTTTGGGGGGTGGGGTGTTAATGAATTCTTAAATATCCTGATTCATTCTAGTAAAACTGTATTTGCTGCCTCAGGAGGTGGAAATTAACTTCACTCTTCTGAGAGCAGTGTGTTCTCATCATGTTTCTGATGCGAATATTTTCAGGTCAACTGTATCTCTCTGTTCTAAACTCTGTGAAATTTCTTTCAGAGTCTGGAAAATGAAGCTAAAAGAAATTGAGCGAACAGCTGTGCAGGCATGGAGTCCAGCAAACAACCATCCTATTTACCTAGCAACAGGTAAGGTTCTTCACAATTTGTGAATATTAGAGTATGAATCACAGAAAAAAAATTATGTAAAGTTGTATTTAGCTTTCAACAGTTTCCACCTTGATACTCTATGGAAAACTTACAAGCAATATACCAAAACCATTATAGCTTTTATTTTTTTAAAGTAACTGGTAGAGAATTACTTCTATGCCCAACTTTGACATTTTAAACATGATTTTTCAAAGGTTGAATACACGATTTTTTGATTTCTAATTAGGACTGTGTGGACTCCAACACTGCTTGCTATTCTGGATTGCACACTTCCTATGCCTGTGGGGGGGAAAAAATGTTAATTTGAGTAATGTTCATTTAAGGTCACTTCTACTTGTCTGTCTTCAGTCATAATCATGTAGTTTGACAATCAAATATTATAAACCTCTTCTCCCTAAAGTTGCCTGTTTTGGTTAACATTCCATTTCCAGTACTTTTGCAAAACCTTAAATTTTATTTTGTTGATTTTATTAATTAATCACTATTCTTATAGTAATTTTATTTCCTGAAGCAAAAAGTGAGCCCGTTCACTGAGTTGGCAGCAGGCAAGTTTGTCTGTGTGGAGCTGACAGCTCCTGTGGTTTTGTTGGGTTTGCACAGGAAGGCTCTGGTAGCTGGTGGCTTCTGTAAGAAGTTGCTAGAAGCTCCCTCTGTGTCTGCTGGAGCCAATGCCAGGTGGATTCCAGATGGACCCACCACGGTCCGAGGCTGAGCCTGGCAGTGGCAGTGAGAGCACCTCTGGGATAACATAGTTAATAAGAGGGAGAAAAAATGCCCTGTGTAACTGAAGCACAAGAGAGGAGTGAGAATATGTGAAGGAAACAAATTCTGCAGTCACCAAGGTCCAGGCAGAAGGATGGGCTGGAGGTGCTTCAGGTGCCAAAGCAGAGATTCCTCTGCAGCCCCTGGTGAAGAGTTTAGTGAGGCAGGCTGTCACCCCCACAGCCCATGGAGGTCCATGGTGCAACTGATACCCAACTACAGTCCACTGTGCTGGAGCAGGTGCATGCCAGAGGATGCTGTGGCCCTGTGGAAAGCTGGAACAGGCTCTTGATAGGGCCTGTGGCCCCATGGAGAGAGGACTCCACGCTGGAACAGGTTTGCTGGCAGGACTTGTGACCCTGTGGGGGACTGAGGTTGGAGCAATCTGTTCTGCAAGACCATCCCATGGAGGGGACCCACACTTGGATCAGTTTGTGAAGAACTGCAGATGCTGGGAAGGATTTGCATTGGGGAAGTTTGCAGAAAACAAGGCCAGAGTTTTGATTGAACCAAAGGTCTTGGCTTCAGTTTGCTTTAGATCAGAAGCTGTGTAGTTTCATAATTTGTACTGCTTTTTAATAGTCCTATGGGCACTTTCCATGCTGTAAGCATCCCTTTGGTAACTGGGGGACAGTTTGCCTGGCAGTGTCCCACTAGGCAATGTTAAATCAACTTGCAGCTTTTCTTCCATAAGAGTAAGGAGAAAGAAGGAAGCTACCAGTCTGTGACTGCTAGCTGTCTGTGGGTTGTTGAGGCATGTTTAGTTGGTTACAGTTGAAGAACTTATGCTGTTGAGTAGGTTTACAAGGTCTGATTTAGACATGTCATGACTGAGGAGCAATATGCAGAAGTACTTGGGATCATAATTGTAGCTGGATTTCATGATGTCACTGAATTTGTAATTTAGAGAAGAACTTAATATCAAAAGCCATAGTTGCCAGAATTTCTTGAAGAACTTTTAATTTCTTTCAAGTCTTTGTCATAATTGTTGATTCCTTTCTCTGAGGTGTTCAGACATGTGTCCTCTTTTGAACTGTTACAACATCAAGGTTGTGTTGACTACAAAGAATAGGTTTTCAGTGCCTTACTCTTTTTGTATCTTGTGCTTTTGATAAAAATGCCCACTTGTGTTGCCCTTATACTTCTGCTAGGAACATCTGCCCAACAACTGGATGCTTCCTTCAGTACAAATGCCAACTTGGAAATATTTGAGGTTGACTTCAGGGATCCCTCCCTAGACATGACGCAGAAAGGAGCACTTCCTGCCTCAAACAGGTACTAGAGGCTCATACTGGTATCAGTCAATGAAACTGAAAAGGGTTTTCTGGTGCAAGAAAGGAGAGGAGGAGATAATGTTTACAGCATATAAAGTGATCCTTTGCATCAGTTGACCTCTCTTCAGAAATGGAACATTTTTGTTGATACAGATCGTATTGGGTACCAAAGTAGAGCAGTTGGGCTATTAGAGAAACCTGAAATGACTTGTATGGTAGTCAGTCAGTAGAGACATAATGTATAATGTGAATTTGCTGGGGCTAACAATTTGCACTGAACAGACTATAGAGAGAGTGAAACTTACTTTCCAGCTTTTTAAAACAAGATGATTTCTTAGGCTCATCAATGTGGGTGACATCTGTACCCAGTGTAAAACACAGCCTGGATTTCTAACTAGCAGATTTTAAAGGATGTAAACATATTTTTCAGATAACAGCTCTGGAAATGAAGTCATGTAGATCTCTTAACCAATTTTCAATAAAGTATATGCTAGAGGATTTCACCCACCGAATCCCATGTAAGGAACTTAGAGTTTTAAACAAACAACAAAACAGCCAAAAAAATAGAGACAAGCTCTTCCTTTTTAAGTTCCCTTAAAAAGTCATTGGAAGGAAGCTTATTTCTTTTTTTTGCATGCAAGAGCCACAGTCCTCTTAAGAGAAGATGATTGTTTAAAGTGCAGACTGATGGATATGTTTGATAGGTTGAAACATGGATGTGAGTTTTGGTAATGAAGAGGTTGTCTTGATTTCCACCAAACATCATAGCCAATGCAGCTTTATTTTCTTCTTTTTTTAGGTTTCATAAGCTGATCTGGGGGAATTTTGGCAATGGATCTGCAGAGTCCTCTGGAGTGCTCATTGGTGGGGGGGATAATGGAGTGCTGACAATGTACAGTGTGCAGCGCATCTTCACTTCCAAGGGTGACCCCGTCATCGGGCAGACAGAGAAGCATTCAGGTCCTGTTCGAGCCCTTGACTTCAACCCTTTTCAGGTGTGTAAAATTAAGATACCAAAGAAAAGTTAACCTCCATGTTAGAAAATACATTCCTTTATGTATAGATTTATTAAGTGAAGGGACAAATTTTAGTTTAAGAGGCACAGTAGTTGTGACACAAGGCTGGTTTGAGACTCAGATTTGTGTTCTGTTAGAGGTGACCTTGTTCAAATCACCTCTCTATAAAAACATGTCTTATTATAAAAACATGTAATATTGTTACATGTCAAACCACTGCCCTTTTGAAATTAGAACTTCTATTTTTTTTATTTGTTCAGTTGGCATTTAATTCAGTGGAGCTCTGATCACATTTGAAAGGACTGCACCATAAATGAGGAGTGAAAAGAGTATGGTTATTGTGGTAGCACAAAGGCAAATGGAGAATTGTCTGCAGTTGGTTGTGAGAAACTTGTGAGAATCTTCTTAGAAGAAATGTCCTTGGCACCAGGATGCAGGGCAAAGGCTCAGCTGGCTAGAGGTGGTGGCCTCCAGGCCTGTGGCAGAATTTCATCGTGATTAACAGCAGCCACCTGCACAAAACAGACAAATTTTAAATGTGTCTGTACTACGCCACAGTGGATGGCATGCAGGCCAGAGATGTACTTGGTTTATAATCCAGTCAGTATCTTTTTGCATGCCAGTGGCTGTGAAATACAGCTCTCACCTCAACTGGGAAGATTTTTGGGGTTTTTGCTTCCATTTGTTTTTAAGAAATCTGTGAGCAGGAATCTCAGCTGAGCATTTCCTTTTTTTTTTCTACAGAGTAATCTCTTGGCTTCTGGAGCCAATGATTCTGAAATTTTCATCTGGGACTTGAATAATTTCAGTGTGCCTATGACTCCAGGGACTAAATCACAGGTAAATGAGTTTTCCTTGTGGGCAATACTCCTGCAGTTTTTTATCTCAGTAGGCAAGACAAAAAGATGCATGTGGAGACATCCTAGCCTAGTCAGTCTGTGAAAGGGGAATGACTTTGAAGTCTGTCAGGAGAGAGATGAATCAGAAGAGACTGATTGGTTTCATTCTTGGAGGTGGAAGAAGTGTTGTAAAGGGAGGGGAGATAGACTGGCAGGCTCTGGAAGGATGCACTTTGCATGGATGGGTAAGCTCTTTGTGGATTTGAATCAAGTAACTGACCAGTTTATCTTGTGATCCAGCTGGGGCATGTGTGATGGATTAAGAAGGTTTATTGGACCTTCTCTGAGGAATGAATTTATTTCAGGCTTCAGCTGAGGCTTTTCATATCTCATGAAAGTCATATCCCTAGCAGAGCCAGTGAGCCATTAAATGCATCTTAGCTATTGCTCCCAGATAATGTTTCCCAAGTTTGAAGAGGAAGAAGTTTCTGATCTTCTGATGCTTATTATATTATTCAGGGCAATCAACTCCTGAAAGCAGAAAAATCATAGTAAACTTCAGTAAAAGCAGGCCAGGTTTTTTCTCCAGTAAGTCTCCTGTTTCTTTTGTTGCCTATCTCCTGCATTGCAGCAGGTACAATAACAGCAATTAGCCATGAGTACTTATTGTTTTCCATCTCACTGCACTCCTGAAATGTTGCACAAGGTCATCTTCCCATTTAAGTTCATCTGAGAAGTTGGAGTAGAAACATATATGTGTGCTCAGCTGCAGTTCTCTCTGGAGTGATTTATAACACATTTGGCCAATGTAGAATCTAGTATCTGCTCCTCAAATGCAAAGGTACTTTTCCAGGTAACATTCCCCCACAGAATTTTACTGTCTACTGTACTCTGAGTAAAGGGCTTTCCCTAGTCTTTTTGGTTAGTGTTGCTGGTATTTTCAGTTAGTTGATCAGCAGTTGAAGAGAGGAATCTATGTATCATCAAATCCCTAATCCCTCAGTTAAAGTATTGACAGACTCCTGTGGTTTGTGTTCCCTCAGCTTGGTAATAATGGATGTGTGGCCTTTCCTGTCTTGGCAGCCTCATGAAGACATCAGTGTGGTGTCCTGGAATCGGCAGGTGCAGCATATCCTGTCCTCCGCTCACCCCAGCGGCAAGGCTGTGGTTTGGGACCTCAGGAAGAATGAGCCCATCATCAAAGTCAGTGACCACAGCAACAGAGTGAGTGGAGAAAAGGCTGCATTTCTAACTAGCTTACAGCATGCCATATGACTAAAAGCAGTGGCACAGACTCTTGGGACAGGTGGTTTTATTCTAGGAGCTGTTGGAACTAGTTCTCTTGTAGATGTAGCATCAAAGCACCTCTTTTTATTCTTTCCTGAATGAAATGGCGAAACAAGACCCCTTACTGTTCTTAAAATTCATGCACTCCTGCATTCAGTTTCTGTGTTCACAACTCATTTATGGGAGGCCTCCCAGCTTTCTTCCTAGGTCAGCTTTGGACTTCGACTTCTATATGGTAAGTGGCGGCTTTTTGGCTGTGAAGAGAAGGTAGAAATACTTGCTGCCTGGAGCAAGATATTCCTAGACTTGGTTTATGTCAAGCATTCTAGACGAGTTCAGTACAGAATGACATGGCTTTGGCCCATCTGTGCTATTGCCAGCTTGCTTTGCTGAATTTTCAGCCTGTGCTATTTTTGTCCCTAGATGCATTGCTCAGGAATGGCCTGGCATCCAGAAGTTGCAACCCAGCTAGTCCTTTCCTCTGAGGATGATCGTTTGCCAGTGATCCAAATATGGGACTTACGCTTTGCCACCTCCCCTCTTAGCCAACTGGAAGGGCACACGAGGTGAGGACTTGCATGTTGTGTTGCATCTTTTCAAGGCAGACTTCTGGGAGATTAGACTTTGGGGAACTATGATTTTCTCCCGGGCCTACTTTCTTTCCCAGATGAATCTGGTTGAAGGTAGAGATGAGAACTAGCATTTCTGAGCCAAGGTGCTGGTGCATGTTTGCTTTCTTAGTGACTGGGTGGAAGAGTGGACTGTACAGGAAATATGACTGATTTCTTTCTGATCTATTTTAGGGGAGTTCTTGCTGTTTCTTGGTGCCAGGCTGACCCTGAGCTGCTGTTGACTAGTGCCAAAGACAACCGTATCTTGTGCTGGAACCCAAGTATGGGGGAAGTACGTAACAGCTATCAGTACACATGGTCTACTTTATATTGTGTGCTTTGCTGTGTGTGTCCTTCCCTGTATCCTTTTGGAGTGCCAGTATCATTCCCTCAAGCGTGTCTTATGCACTCTTTCTGTCTGGAGTGAATGAGTGTGGTCCATATCCAGACTGAAATAGGTTTTCACTGATACATCTTTGTCCAGAGATCAGAGAGGGAAGAAAACTTTAATTAAAGTTTAGTTTCAGCTATTTATGATTACTATTGCTATGCTTACACTTTAGTGTTCTCTCTTCCCATGTATTTTTCTTTTTCCTTCTCCTAGAGTAGAAAGTTCTTTTGGGAGGAAATTTGAGGGGAACCAAAGAGCATTTGTTAGAGAGGGTCACTGAGAAGGGAACAGTGTAAACAGTGTGTGTAAACTTTATAGTAAAATGGTTTCACATATTTGTGCTTATCTAGTCATGTATCTCAGAATTACCATATTTGGTATATTAAGGTATCACCTGAATTAAAGTGGGGTTGTTTAAAAATTTTTTATGCACACCCATTCATTCAATGCTGAGTTCCTGGATAAAACTGAACTTTGGACAATGCATTGATCTTGATGATAGCATGGGGAAAGTGCTCTAACAATACTGAACAAAGTCCAGATGGGAGCCCCAGGCTAGATTAATTTCATGGGACAATATTACTCAGCTGACCACTTTTGCCTTGGAGGCAGGGAAAAAAATGAATCAGTTTTCCTAAAATGAATGAAATGCTGCTTTTGTAGTCTGATGGGATTTGATGCTCATTTTGTCTAGCTCTCTAGTAGTTAGAAGACAATCTGAAACGTTCCCGATACCTAATTTTTGCAAAAATATTTTCACTGTCTTTTAGTGGAAAACTTAAAAATTAGTGTGGCTGACTTACCTTTATGCATGCTGCTATAGATTTGCAGAGTCCAAATTTAAATTAGACTTTCATGTATAAATTACTGTTAGGGGGCTCTTTTTGACTTGGTACCAGTGAACAATGAATTTTCAGGTGAAAAAGTTGGGAAGCATAGCAGTATTAAGGATTAATACAGTTACACAGAATGGCTGATCTCATATGTTTGAGGAAAGTATTGATTTTTCTGGGTTTGGGGGATGTTTGGTTTCTTCGGATTTGTTTGTTAGTTTTTCTATTTGGCAATCTAGATTTTAATATAAGCAAATAATATTAATTTGCTTCTACCTGGAGCAGAAAACACAGATCATGTTCCCACAGAAAAGGAAGCTGTGATTGTCTGTGCATTGTTCCTGTAAACCATAAAGGAAATATATTCGTTTTACGAATGGGAGGTTTAAAGTCAAGGCTGTGTTAGTGAGTTGCCCAATATCAGGCAGGAAATCTGTGACTGGGCCATGAATTGAACTTTGGCTTTTAAAGTGCTGAACCATAAACTTGTTGGCTGCAATATCCTTCATAGTTCATGTGCAGCTATTACATTCCTCTCTTGTTCTATTTTTTTTTCTTTAGGCTCTTTATTTTTCTTGTCACATTTGTTACTCCACCCTATTCTTTCTGTTTATGTGATCTTGCTTATAACACATTCTTGCCTCTTGACTTTTGGTTTTAGTGTGTTGTTTTCTGGTGTCTCTCCCTTGGTTAACAGCAAATGTGACAATGCTATAGTACTCTGATACAGTAGTATTTAGCAGAGCAAAAGTGACTGTTCACTTTTGGATTTTTTTCTACACTCAGAATCAGTGTAATGTGAGCTTTCTGTGACTTTCAGCTGTTTGGACTCAAGGTGCTATAATTTGGTTGCAAATGCACACTTCAAGAAGCAAAATAAGAGATTTGTATGCAATGGTGACATGTAAATAAAGTGACATGCATGCTGTGGGCAAGTAATTTGGGGAAAGCAGGAGGCTCTGTGTATTGTGCTTCTGTCTTCTCTCTGTAACAGGTGGTGTATGAGTTGCCCGTTCGGAGTCAGTGGTGCTTTGATGTCCAGTGGTGTCCTAGGAATCCTTCAGTCTTCTCTGCTGCCACTTTTGATGGGTGGATCAACATTTATTCTGTTATGGGTGGGAACTTAGAAGCTCAGCAGAAGACACAGGCTGACAAGGTAAAGTCCTGTGACCTTGTTAGACCATGACAGAGGGGCAGTTTCTCTCGTGACTGCTCAGAGAGGTGGAAGCACATGTGTGTAACAGAATCACTTTTAAGCGATGCAATCTGTCCCACACACCAGGACCTATGGCTGTATGGTGTGGGAACCAGAAGCTACCTGTGTAGGGGCTTAATAATCCCACCAGATCCCAAAGGGAGACCACATGGCCTCTGACAAGGTGTGTAAAGAGAACCAAGAGCAAGCGCAGTTGTGATGTTAAGATACATTTTATTGTTATTACTATTAGGCTAAAAGCAGCACACAAGCTTTTCTTGTCATTAGGTTAACATTAAATACATTGATACTAATTAATAGGTATGTTATTCTTCATTAGTTTAGAAGATAATTTTATAAATGGCTTATAAACCACTATTAGGAATTTTTCTCAAGTCTTGACTACAACTTGGAGCATGTTAATATTTTTGATACTGAAACCCATTACTTAGCCAATGAATAGATGAGCAAACTCTGAACAGATTAAATGTCACTACTGTCTAAAATTTTAGTTTTAATCTGGTGTCTAGTCTTTTAATTCCCTCCCTCTGTCACAGCCAACAAATGCCTTACAATACAGGTTTTAGAGAATACGTATGAGCTGGCTTAAGTGTTATTTATATAGTCATTTACAGCTGACTGAGTTCAGTTTCATAGGATTTGCAAGAGACAGAAAATACTTTATCAAGCAACAGCTGCGGGAGATTAAGGATTTATTTAACCCATGGAGAATTTTCTTCCTCTGCATTCTTCATGTGCATGCACCACTGTTCAAAACTGGGGAATAGTAGTGTTGAAAAATTCCTGAATAAACTGAATAACAAATAAGAACACAAGCAGGAGATAATGACAGTTATGGTGACAGGGAGTTTGTGACCAAGAGGTCTCTCTCTTATGAATTCAGTAGTCTCAGGACAGAAACTCTGTTGCAGACCTGGTTGTGTATATTTATTTCTTTAAGGTTTAGGGTGTTTGATATAAGCTGTTCCTCAAAAAATATTCTTTCTTTGGAATTGGTTTCCTCTGAAGAAAGACAAAACATTGCCTGCGATTCTAAGATTTGGCAACCTTAGCTTGATCAGCCTGATGTTGCCTCCTTTTGGGTATGCTGCTTAGATGAATTTTAAAGCTATTCCCTATGGTCCAGTCAAACTTGAACAGGATTATCTTTAGCAAACAACAAATCTGTGTGAACAATGTTAAAAATGAAAAGTGCTTGTGAACAGCATTGTATGTATGTTCACTGACTCCCTAAATGTCAGAAATCTGGCACAGGGGCCACTTTTGACACTCTTTTGTC
>VZTT01018660.1:62695-76152 GCA_013400855.1 Buphagus erythrorhynchus | reverse complement strand
TTCTGCGATTCTTGCCTCCCCCGTGCAGTCACCAGCGAACCCCCCCCAGCTCGACACTGCCCGCCGCCCCCGCCGAACCGCGCGCAGCTGGAGCCGCCTCCAGAGCGCCGCTCCCGCGGCCCGGCCGCGCATCCTCCCCTCGCAGCCAGGGCTGTCGCACCTTCATGGGATCGGCGAGGTAGAGCTTCTCGGCGGCGCGGGTGAACTCCTCCCAGGCCTGGAAGTGCGGCATGGCCGGGCCCGCTCGGCTTCCCACGGCCGCGGCAAGATGGCGCCGGAGGCGGGCGGGCGGACGTTCGGCTGAGACATCGCCTGCCATTGGCCCGCGGCACAGCACCGCCCAATCGTGGGGCGCGTAACTCCGGGCTCCCGCCACAGCGACCCCTGGAGGCACGGCGGGATGGTGGCGGGCGCTCCCCGCCCTACGCGCGGGGAGAGGCACGCGGTGGCGGCCCGGGCTGGGAGCCCGTCGGTCGCGGGTTCGAGCCCTACCGCTGGCGGAGTGCCCGCCCGCCCGGGGCTGGCACCTGCGGGCTCTGCCAGGCCGGGTACGGGCTGTCCCCGCCATAACCTTCACGGCCTGAGGCCACGGGGATGCTGGGGACGCGGGTGGGCTAGCGGGGGGAGCCTGGGGGTCCGGCGGGAGGTGAGGGCAGGGCGCAGGCCGTGCGCCTGAGGTGTTCTGTTTGCTCGGCCGGCCCTCGCAGCTGAAGCAGTTCCCAGGTTTTCCTGGGCTGGAAGGGCCTGCGTTAAGCGGGAGGTTGGCTTCACGTGGAACAAAAAGGATGTGTAGGAGCCCCTCGCTGCCTTCCCTGGTGTGCCTTGCTGAGGGGAGCTGAGGCATTGCTAAACTGAAGCTGTTCTTTGGGAAGGAGGCTGAATGGCATAGAATAAAATTATGAAATGCGTTGGGGAGATAACTCTGCTTTTCAGTCCTGTGTGTGTAAAGTTTTTACATAAAGCTGACTGTGTTCTCTGACACAGGAGTGGCTTAGGAGCTTGCCAGTGCCCAGTCATTAGCCCTGCAGTTGAGCTAATGCAATAGAGCGAGATCAGAAAACAAACCCATTGTGGTAATTTTTTTCCCCATAACCTAGATGATTTCCATGATCCTTTTTAGGATGCAGCTTCTAAAACTGTTCTATAGGCACAATTTTGGAGGTGACGAACTGCAGCGGCCAGGGCAAAGGACAGAGGGAGGGATTTCATAAGTGGCCTTGCCTCTGAGGGAAACGGGATGTGCCACAATGACAGTTCCATGCAGCCTGACATACAATGCTGCACAACGTGCTCCTGGTTGCAGATCTTAAGAATTTTGTCATCCCTGCCACTGCCACCACCTCTTATGGCCCCACTTGTGCTGCCACAGCTGTTTGTGACTCTGCACGGGGGATGGAACCAATGCTGGCATTAAAAGCGGCACTGTTTTTAATAACACTTTTTTTTTAAACTGAGATTAATTTAGTTTTCTAGTTTAATGTGTGGCCTTAGGTACTGTTGTGCTGACACAGCTGTTGAAAATGTATCTTTTTTCGTGGCAAGACAGAATATGGGAATTCCTACTGGTTTTACTGGATTGCTACCAAAAATGAGGGGCTGTATATGAAACCACCCCTGCCCCCAGTTCCCCTGAAAGCAGGGCCAGTTGCTGGACTCTCCACAATTAAGAAGAGAAGCTATTTCTCTTCTTGGAGAGAGCCCCAGGGAATGTCTGATACCTGTAGTTAGTGCACTGCTGCGCTCTGTTGTTCTCCTTTTGCCTGGAGAACAGAACATTTTCTTGACATGTCTGGAAAGTAAGTCAGACCGCTGCAGCTATTCAGCTGTAAGTTGTATTTGATGTATGTCCAAAACTGTATTTTTCAAGTGAGTTCCAGTGAGTGCAGTAATAGTAGAAATCCTTCAATGGGCTTTTTGTTTAGTGAAATAAAATGAACAGTTGTTTATCACTGTGTGGAGTGTTTGGTATGCAGCCAATAATAATTTAGTAGTTAGTAAGAATTCTGCTAAAACATACATACTTATCTTGCTTTCTTTTCTTGAGTTCCTGCTTTCTGCCATACAAGAAATCATTCCAACGGTCTTAACGGCCCATTCCATTACTTGCAAGTGAAATCTGGAATGCTGTAAAACCTCATTTACCCTTTCCTCAGTCTGTCTTTGTATATTCTTGCTGTATTCCCTAGACCACCTTAGATAACGTCTTTTTCTGCTTGGATTTAAGGCTGTAAAAAGCTATGAAGCAATAATGTAAGTACTTGTGTGGTGAAGACTTTTCATGTGGTTTTTCCTCAGGCCTTTTCCCCTCATCCAACCTGTATGCACATGATTAATGGTCTCTCTTTGATCAAGCTCCTACATGCATTGCCACTGCAAGTTCTGCTTCGTAAAGTTGTGTTCAGGCATCTGGATTGCACGTGGTGATTTCTTCAGGTGTTTTATCTAGTGTTTTCTTTTGCATTAATGACAAACTGGAAAAAAATAGTAGAGAAAGCATGACATTAGATCTTAAAATATCATCCATGGAGATCTTACAACTCCTGCAAAGTTCATGGAAGTTGCAGCTACTTAGCATCACTCAGGGTCAGACATTTGATTTCCTGTTCTTCACATTAATGCTTTTATTCTATCTAAAGCAGGTGCCATATTATTTTTTTTTTTTTTTTTGTTCACAAAACCATTTTTCTCCTCTGGATAAGGAATTCAGATAAGAGTATTAAATTCATTTAAATAGTTATTGCTCACCATGATATACTACTGGTGGGTAAAACAAGCTGGTCTTCCCAGCTAAAAGAAGCTTTGTATAGAAAGAACACTGTGTTTTATCATGCTAAGTTGTGGATTAGATGGGAAACAATGGGACAAACTGATCTCAGTTATGCTGCTCTAAAGCCAGAGTCATTCAATTTATTTAATTGGATTTTTTTTTTTTAATCTGTAACAGTATAATTAAGAGCAGCTTTTGGTGCTGGGATGATAATCCTGTTCTTGGACCGGGAGCAACATAAAGTCAGCATAGTAATTCAGGTCTGAGAGAGTGCTAATGAGGAGTTAGTTACAAGGCAATTATTACTGCCAGGAATGTTTATGCTTAAAGGAGATATAGTTGCTTCTTTCAAAATAGCTTCAACCCAGCCCTTAGCAAAGTTAAGGAGAATCCCAGACATTGTGATTCTACATTCCATTCTTGTGTGTGTATGGTCTAAACCAGCCTGGGATTTGTACTGATGCAGACTTTAATCACATGGGGCTAGTTTTTCCTTTTAAAGGGCATTTATGTGCATAGGGATGCAGATAAATCTTGAATACACTGAGATCCGAGGTCTTGACATCTCGCTGGCTTCTGAGCTCCGTGCCCATGAGAACTGAGCCTGCAGTGAGAAGCGGTTTGTGCTCCTGGATGGGTTAGAACACGCCAGACTGAGCCACAGGTTTCACTCCACAGCTCCTGAAGGAGCACAAAGCAAGCGGCTCCTTTCTAGGGATTTTATGTTTTACACAGCTTGGCTGAAGGTTTTGCCAGGTTGAGCCATACACAGTTAGTTACATCAATGCCAGTTTTCTATTCTTTTGGACACAAGCATCTTACAAAGTGATTCAGGCTCATATTGTCCTAACAAGATAGTTAAATGTTGGTGACACTTTGTTGTCATGGCAGTTCAGGCTGTATGCGGGCAGCAGGATTCTAGGGCCCTGTCCTGGTGCCTGTCACAGCCCAGTCACAGCTTCAGGGCAGGGTGAAACCCGGATGCCTGTCGCTATCCTCATTCCTTTTCCCCAGTGCCCCTGCTCCTGTGAAAGGAGCACACTCCAAACATGTCCCTGATCAGGGCATACCGTGATCTACACTTGCCAGACAATTGAGCAATGACCTTGCCCAAGGCAGCGTTGTTTCCTAGTTTGCTTTAACCATCAGAAAAGACAACGTCGTTTAATATGGTCTAATCTTGCTTCGTTAGGAAATGTATTTATATGGATGGCAATAGCCATTACTCTGGCAAGAGAGTTATCCCTGCCTATGGCCGTGTTCTATCCTTAACAGAAACAGCCCTTTCATTTTCGGATGCTATTCTGACAGTGTTGGTGTTAAGCTGCTCAGTTTTGATAGCTGAAAAGATTCATCCCTTCCTGTTAAGTGGCCACTTCAGTTCCTTCAGCATAACAAGGTATTCAAATGAATGTGCTGTCATGCAGGAGACATATGTTAGAGAGCAGCCTCTCTGCTGTCACCACGCTGGCTGTTGAGATTTGAGAATGAAATAGCAGTCCTTGTGATGGCCTTCAGGGAAAAGAGGAGCACATCTGGTAGCCAGCTCATGAACCGGCATTTGAAGTGCTCTGGAAGCAGGCAGACACTCTGAGCATTAACTGCTCATAGATTTTGTATCACCATTACGTGAAGTTTCTGAGCCTGCTTAAGATGGGCTTAGATCATCTGCTGGCACACGCTGCAAGCACATTGATTTCTTACATTAATCTTTAAGCAGCAAAGCTTTTTATTTGATAGGCATGACTTAAGGCTGGTTTACCTGTGCTGTTCATGCTGCCATGGCTGACGTAATCGAGGAGTACAAAGCACCAGAAGAGGCAAGAGAGATTAGATGCTTACAGTGATACCTTCCCAAGTCCTCTGGAGCTGTGTAGCTGCAGCTGGGGTGGAAGGGCTCTCTGAATTTTTAACTGAAGTTGACTTCTAATACTGAACTGCATGTCTGAGCCTGGATCAGATGGAAATTGCCTCCTCCTCAGTTCAGCCTACAGAAAGGGAGACAGGGCAGCTGTAATGCTAAGGCCTGAATTGTCCTGGCAGGTGAACCCTGCTGACTTCTCAAGTGAGAGTTACAGGCTTCCCCTTCCCCCCGTGCTGTTGTGAGAGCAGCAACCTGCAGCTGGTGGGAAATAGTAGCTTTCACTGTTTGCAAAGAGAATTCATGCCTGTCTCTGAATCTGCTCAGCCTCATTTGAGTGGACTCTTGATTTAGCTGTTGCGGTACAAGAGCTGGTAGTCCCTGCTACTTGCTCATGGCCTTTTCCTGGGAATTAATGCCCTGTCAGGATGTGTTTGCAGAAATGCATGTGTAAGTAGCCCTCAACCCACTTCAATCAAACTGGGCTAGCAAAAACCTCCTACTTAATCCATTTAATTCTGGCCCAGGTTGACCGAAGTAGCTGAGGGGGTGTCCACACGAGCCTACTCTGCAGGCAGATCTCAAGAGGTGGTAATTTCCACAAGAAGTAGGACGGGCTGAGCAGGGGGAGTAGAACTGAATTAGCAGCTTCTCCCATCCCCTAGGCTGCAGGCAGAGGAGGACTCCAGCACAGGGGCCCATTGGGCAGCCTGGCTGGCACAGCTTGGGAAGCTGCAGTGGAGCAGCTCTTTCCCCATATACCCCTTCCCAGAGTTACAGCAGGAGAAGAACTTTGTGCCGAGCAGCTGTGGCCAAGAATGCACAGCAAAATAAAGGCCCTGCAAGCTCCTCAAGCTCCCCTGTTCAAGTCTTTGTCCTTGGTCAAGCCCTGGTGAGGGTAGAGGTCCAAATTATGATCAAATTAGCATCAAAATGGATGCTTGACATTTGTGTTGCTAATTCCTGGAACAACTGCAAACACACACATTCCTTGGATGTCTGCATTATGGCAGCTTCCTCTAAGAGGTGTGTGATCCAGAGCTTGTGTAGTACTGGGCTCACAGACCCACATAAATCATACACAAGAGCTGGGATCAGTGCTGGGAAGGGTATCCTTACTTCCAACACAGTGCTGCTGTTAAGACCTTTGTCATGGAGGTTGCAAGGATTTACCTGGCCCTTTAGCTGGCTTGGGTCTGCAGAGGATTTTTTACCTCAAATCTCTAAGGTTAGCGTTTTCATAAGATTTGGATTAGATTAAAAATATGAAAGGAGATCTAGGTAGTGTTTAGGAGAGGGGGCAGGGAGAATATCTGCATAAATTCCACACCATTTATGTTGAAGGGGTAGCTCCTAACAAGATTTATAGTGTGCCCTAACTGTTGCATTCATGCTGAGGTGTTTTTTTCTCTCCATTAGCAACTTTCACTGATCTCATTTTTTTAATGAGTAGTAAGTAAGTCAAAGGTTGAAGTGATATTCCCCCTTCAGGAATTACTGACAAAGTTCCCTTTTCTTTTAGATGAGGCAGAAGTTTATAGGTCACACAGATACCAGAAACGCTTATGCAAGGGATGTGAATGAGGAGGAAATACTCACTGCTCTCACTGTTTTAGGGCCTGGAGAAAGATGACAAGCCTTCAGGCAATTCCCAGCCTTGCTACTGATCCTCTTGCTTTGTCTCCCTGCCTCTTACCCACTCCTGGCTGGGAGGGACAGGAGCTGGGAATGGTAGCTGCATGCTTTTTGATCAATCTCTGGCCAGATCTCTGTGTATAAAAGATTCAGCCAATCTGTGTCCCCTTTATGCAGCACAAAGAGATGAGGCAGGGCAGTGCAGTTGCTCATACATATTTCAAATTTTTTCTTTTTTTTTTTCCCCTTAGGGTTGTTTTCACTTTTAGTTTAAAACAGGGTAAAAAACTGGCTGCCCTAAAGCTGGCTCCTCTTCTATATAGTTTATTCTTGTTGATTTGTAAACAAGAATCATGAGAAAGATTTGCCATTGTAGCATTTGCTATGCAACATTTACATGCAGCTGCTTTGAACTAAATTCCCAGCAGAAGTGAAAGGATTTTGAGGCTTCCAGATCTTAGCAGACTACTAGTTTTTTGCAGACAGAAATCTGTATCATATGTACTTCTCCAGAGATCCCTCCCAGCCAGCTCGGACTGTACTATCCTTCTCCTACCCCACTGAGACATATTACCAGGTTTTGGGAGAGGATCCTTCTGAACCTAGAAAGTTAATTAGTTTTGCTTGCATATGTCTGCCACTGAAGTGACTGATTACTTTTTGGAGGGAAGGAAAACTCTTGTCTCTAGAGTTGAAATCAGCAAAGGCCTGCAAATTTGTATCTATTTTGGTGCTTATTTCTCTTCTGTGGGGTGACACTCTTCTCCCTATGTGGGGAAAATTTTTCAACTGTTCTATGTCAGTTCTGGAATTGTAGGTTGACTGATAAATCTAATCTTACATAACAATAATATGATCAGGAGTATTTGAAGGCCATTTGCAAATAAAATGCTGGTAATTTCAGGTAAGATAGTCTTGCCCTACTTTCCTCCAGCCTGGCCAGTTTCACAGAAGCTGAGAATCCGTTGACTTTGATAGTTTTTTTTAGGCAATGAAACCATGATCTAATCCAGGGCCAGAGCAGTAAACAAGTGGTTTGCTGTTTGGACATGTAAGGTAACTAACTCAATTAAGGGAATGCAGGTTGCCTGAAGGTGAGGTGAAGATGTCTCCTGTGTCCACTCAGGAACCTCCTTGCTCCTTGGTGGCGATGACAACTTCAGTGAGCGGATGCTTTTCTCCTTAGGAGCAGGATCAGTTTGATGTCCCATAAATCTTGTTAGGTATTCTGTTCATTCTTCAGAGAAGTATCATGAGGGTTAATTATTTCTCTGCTCTGACTCAGACAGTGATTTTTGTGCCAGAGGATTCTGGCAGTAAGTATAATCCTAGTGATACCCTCAGTGAGGAAACCATTGTTAGCGATGTTGATGAGGAAGTGCAAATGGAAGCTGAACCAGAGCCTGATATAGAAACTGAGGGATCTAAGGCAAACAAAGGAAAGAGTTTGGAAACCTGGCTGTTTTCAGCCTTCCACAGCAGATCTGACAAAAAAATAACTCTTTGTCTTCTTCCGCCTTGCACCTCCCCATCCAAACTCGGGCTGCAGAATGGCTCTCCTGGGGCTGAGCTGGCTAGAGGGAGGGAGGAGCTGTGCTGCTAAAGTCCTGGTGCTGACTGGCATTTCCTAGGGAAGATGTGCAGCAAGGAGCAGGTTTCAAACAGAGTGTCTCCTCTGTAAAACTGGGTTGCCAGATGGGGGCTGAGGGCCTCACTCTGCCCAGGCTCCAGCAAGGCATTGCTCCAGAGCCAGTTGGCACTGTGAATTATAAATACATTGGCCATGTTACTCTATTTAGGACCAGTGCTCTGGAGTTAGATGAATGCATGAATAAAACATAATTTCCGTGCTGCTTTTTTCTCTCTCAGTATTTTATAAACTCATTATAAAGACTGGGGATATCTATCTGCTTGTAACTGTGCTGAGGGCAGAAGGGCTCCCTGCACCAGCACATAGACCTAAGAACAACTTAGTCCTTTAAGATTTTCCCTTGCCCCAAAGAGATTATTTTCCTCTCTTGGTCTCGTGTGGTTTCCAAGGCCCAGTTTAAACACACAATGACATAGGATAGATAGCTATTTTCCATACATGGCCTTGTATGGCTGTTCAGCAGGAAGCATTCAGTGCTTTAAGACAGTACTGTTCTGCTCTCCAAAAGAGAAGCAGGCAGGATTATCTTGGGTCACATCTTTCTTCTGTTAGTAAAACGGTGAAACCAGACATCTGAGTTGTTTCAGCCTGTGACCTTACCCTGTGCTTCCTGACCATCTCACAGCTTTCAGTTGTCCCTTGTTTATATGCAGGATTCTTCAGTCCCTTGGCAATATGCATTCTTTCTCGAGCTTTTTCGTGGTATCATCTTGGGCCCTTGGGAGATCACACCCTTGCCTTGATTTGCTTAGCTAGCCACCCCAATAAATCCATTGCCTTAGTCTGGATCCCTCTGCTGAACAGGCTTAAAGGTGTTCATGGTCTTCTCTGATGTTTCTTGATGCTATTTAACCTATACAGTGTTCTTTCAACCTGCATCCTTCCTGGATGCCCCCAGAAGCAGTACAGCAGGCTCCAACATTTCCTGACACTGTGGCCCCTTATAGCAACCAGCAGCTTACACATTTGTCATTCAGCTCACAATCTGCTTCACTGTTTCTGGCACCTTACAGTTGCTCTCTCATTCCCTAAAATGCTATAGCCTTCTTCAGGCTCAGCAGCTGCTCCAAGAAGGTCCCTAAGGCTGTGGAGCTTTTTTTCTGAAAGCATTTTCCAGATTCTCCCTTATGCTCTCTAGAAATGAATTTATTTTTTTTTCTATTTTGTGATATGATTTGTTTTTCCTTGGCATATTTCTAATTTTTCTTCATTTAACTTTATTGGTCCCTGATGTCCAGCATCATGTGTTATTCACCATAAAATAGAGACACTCTGACTTTGTTATTTCAAACATCCTTGTAGCTCTACCTGGCAGTTGAAGCTCTTCTAGATGTGATTGCATTCAGTAACATTCCCTTGTGTTAGCTGACTGTTTTTCGTGTCCCCAGCTATTCTCAACCTTCTCTGGTTTTCCTCATCATCCTGAGGCTTGCATCTCACACCACTGTGAGGCCTTCTCAGGCAACTCTGCCATGATGATGTGTCCTCTGCTTTTCTGTATCACCCTGGGATGTTTCTTGACATACATATCTTATTCAGCTTCCCGTATGTCCCACAGCACTACACAGGCTTTTCCTACATCCTCAGCAATTTTCATGGTACTCTGATGTCCCCTGGCTGTTATCTGTCTCTCTTTGATCTTTCCCAGCTGAATTGCAGCACTCTCTTAATATCTATCCCTCAATATATCCTGTATGATCTTCACAGGCACCTCTGGCTTGCTAATGGTTATTTCCATGTTCTTTTTAAAGTTTGACTCCAAAGAGTTTCACTCATCTACAAATGTTTGCAATCATGCAGCCAAAAAGGACTTTCTGGTAAAGTAGTAGTTCAAGCATTCGTTTTGTTTCTCTGACAACATTTTCTTTAGGAAAATACATAGCTGTCCTAATGAATTTTGGGAACAGGAGATTGTCACTGCATTTGCACAAATGCATAGAAGCAGTCTTAGGAGCTCTTTTACTAAAGGACTAAAATAAGGTGAGGATTAACCATGGTGAGCTTGCCCTGTGTGTAAAGACCCTGCAGTGAATAAGATGGGCAGCACTCTTGAAAATTTGATCCATAGCTTCCATAAAGAGAAGCAGTGCCTTTGCTTCTCTTTGATAAAATCCATATCACTGTTCAATGCAAATTCACCTGCTAATAATAGCAATGTACTTGAAATATTTGGGTTCTGTGGAAGATTAAACTGTTGCTATTCTTACATTAGACATCTTTACTCCTAATGACTCATAAGAAAATCTTGAGTTGGACATAAGGAAGCAATTTTTACTTGCCTGCTTGCAGGTCCCAAAACTTGCTTGATGTCTAAAGTTTTCAAACAGAAAAAAGAAACAGATGCTGAAGTTTTTGAAGCTGTAGAATTTGCTTTATTCTTGTATCACCTCTTGAAAATAAACAAGCATGAAATAATGCAGATTACATTGCTCATTAGCTATTTATGTTGCACCACCATCAATCATCTGGTATAATGTAAGCCAATAGTATCCATTCTACGTGGATACCGTTATAGAGTGAATATTTCTCCTTCATAAAAATTCCAGTGCTCAAGTATGTTTGTATACTTTCCCTCTTTCCTTGTCCCCAGTGCTTTGATTGCAGTAAGAATCCTAAAAAAATGTTTGCTCCTGTTGTCTTGTGCAAACATGTCCTGCACCCAGTCCTGGTTTCCACTTACAAAAATTACAGAATAAACCCATGCGATATAAATCATACAGTAGTGCCTTACAGTTTTATTTAGTTCCTTAGTCAACCATGCTTTTAGTTATCCCCAGCACTAGATGCCATGTTTAACAGTGCAAGGGCTACATGCTTATGTGCTTACTTTATTTCCTTCACTGCCCAAGTTCTAAAGCAGTCAACAGCACTTTAAATATGGATTTATGACTGCTCACATACCCCTGAACTGCAGGGGAGGGAGGATAAAAATGTTACTGAGTACAGTGGGGTCAATTTCTTTTTGCATGAAAGGGCTGTTTAGCAGGGGGGGAGGAAGGTGAACCTGGTGCCAGCTATTTTTGCACTGGCCAAGTCCTGTCATCAAAACTGCACAGGGGCTGTGCTAACTTAACTCTGCAGCAGCGTTAAGTTTAACTTCCAGATGTACACTTCTACAGACCCCTGCTCCTTCCCTTCCCCTCTATTCACTTCTGGGTCAAGTGCAGAAACCATCTCAGCTGGCTGGACATTGTCATGTGAAGGCTGTGGTGGTTGTGACTAGTCTGGAGAATCTAATTCAACAAGTGATCCAAGTTCAGTCATGGCCTCACTGGGTATAAATGGTATTTTTAACATGAAAGCTGAGCTGGACCTAGCAGCTTTTAAAACTTGTAGATTTGGGGGGGAAAGAAAACAAAAATATGTTGAATATAGTCTTTATTACTTTTGCATCTGATGGATGTTTCTTTTATTGTTTTTCCTTGGTAGGAATTTCCGTGGTGTGAAGGATTTCCTGTGGGTGCAGAGTGGGCATGAAGGGTCCTCTGGAGGTAATTTGGTCCAATCTCCATTCCAAGTGAGGCCACGCAGATGAGGCTGCTCTCTGATGATCCTTCCCTGAGAGATGGCCCATGGTGAAAGTAAAACCTTCAAGTTTAGATTAGGAAAGCATTTCTTAAGCTTCTTGTGAGCACAGATTGACCTCTCCTGAACCATTTGTCTTCCCAAGATTTTTCTGAGCACAGCAGTTCTGCCCAGACTAGGGAACAGCTTAAAATTCTGCTGATAGCAACAACTCAAATTTCTCCAAGGTAAGGGAGTGAGAATTGATCAGAGTTTACTTGTTTGATGTGTGAAGATTCTTTTCTTTGCCTTGGAAGAACTGCACTGCAGTGAGCAGTTACATGAACTTGCATAAGTACTTGCAGCCAGTTCTCATGTCCATATCCTGCAGGAAATGAGCAGTGCCTAGTAAGTAGATCAATTACTATTATTTATCCTGTTTTTTACTATATATCTCTTTTTCTTTTTGAAATTTGCCTAACTTTATCGTTCGTGCTTCTTAGTCAAGAAGGAAAATACTTTTTCTTTCTTACATGCTTTCGACTCCTGGTGATTCTGTTTGAATCCTTTTCATTGGAAAGGATACCCTGAACTGTCTTTGGCCTAGCACTGGATAAATATAAGAAAGGGACAACTGCTGGATTGAACAGAGGCATTGCAAAATTAAGTTTTCTACTGCTTTTACTTTGTAATGCCTCCTGGTTGATGTAGCAGCATTACCTCTAGCAGTACTTGTTCTCTCTTTAGCCTCTGTATTGATATTTCTCCCAATAAGTGAGGAATCTATTTTTGTGAACATCTTGTGACAACCGGCTCAAGTGACATAAGCCACTGAACAGCTATTGAACAAATCCAGGCTAGATTCAGAATAGGAAATTAGAGGGTGAAGTCTCCACATCCAAATAGCAGCAACAGATTCATCTGGACCAAATTTTTGTCCTTCAGCTTCTGCTTGGTGTGACAACTGCCCACTTAAAATAGCATTGAAATGAAAAAGAAAGGAAGCTGTGTCAGTACTTTCAGTCCCACTGCGGAAGGTATTGGTTCACCCCTAATGCATAATGCATAGCCTCTCCAAAATACACATCCCATCAGTTCCCAGGATCTGCAATGTTATAAAGCAGCTTGGAAAAGAAAAGGAAGAATAACTTCTCCAAATGCAGCTAGAGAGAGACGTCTGAGAGAGCCCTGGATATAATTACCTGAGCTGGAGTCCAGCCAGGAGAATGCTGAGCTAAGGAACAGTAAAGTCCTGACTCTGCACAAGGGATCCAGACAAATTTAAAAGAAACTGCAATAACAGAAGTGGGATTTGAGCATCTGGGAAGACGTTTGAGAGAGTGAATGAATACAAACTAAGGCCTCTAGGGAGTCTGATAGGAAACAAAAGGAGCAAAATGAAATACAGTGTATAATGGTAATATATGTGGCACTGACTGTCTTACACTCAGGGCTACCTGATAAAACTCTTTCTTGTGCATGATCTAAGAGGTTGAACCTCTCTGAGTTCATTTACCTCTCTATACAAGCCAGACTACATGAACATGGATGGAAATGAGACTGTTGTGTTCTTAAATAGTGATGAATAAGAACTGAGTCAGACGGTGCTCCCCAGCCAAGGAGACCTGGTCTCTGGCCAGAAGTATTTTACCTTTAATCCCCAATTTCTTAAAGGGTAGTTATTCTAACACTTGGCCACTGTTTCTTGACAGGACTGGTATCATACAAACATTTCAATTTTCCTTCACTTTTCCCTCTTTTATAAACTTTCCTCTTCTATAGAAAAGTCTTCACAGCTCCACAATCAGCAAACCAATATACCTGACAGAAGGATGATAAGGGTCTGCTATTAACTGCCTTTCATTTTAAGATCCTATTCTTGGGGTGATTGCTTTGTATTTGTTTGGGGCTCGAAGCATACCCAGGCAGCTACCATTGCTCAGACCATGGCCAAAGCTTTTTGGGCCTTCCATACTGTTCTCATTCAGCCACTCCAAATGGTTTATAAGGTTTGTTAAAGAGATGTGATTTGCAAAGGA
>VZTT01018660.1:29534-39933 GCA_013400855.1 Buphagus erythrorhynchus | reverse complement strand
GCTTTTATGGCTTGTTCTGTTTCCATAATCTCCTTTCTGGATTGGTGCAGGACCCGGTGAGAAATGCGGCTCGGTGGCCGAGCGCTGGTCTGGCTGCTCGGGGACGCCGTGCTCCCTGTAGGCCTGCCCCTCACTCAGACAGCTGGGGAAACGAGTTACTCATGCCTGCCTTTTTTTTTTCGCCTGGAAGTTATTGTCTGCCTTACAGTTGGATATGAACCTTCTTTGTCTTAAAGACACGAGTGTAAGTCCTTTGGAGTAGAGGTCCGGCAAGATTTGTGTGATCTAAGTCGGCAGATTCCTCTGCTGCATAAAACTGATGAGCCATTAGAATTCCCTGTAAATTGCAGGAAAACCCTAATAAATTTTTTTGTACTGTGAGGGTTCCCTCTTTCAGTGCACCTTCAGTGGAAAAGATAGCATTGCAGTGGGAAGCATGGGAACAATCGCCCTGCTGTTTTGTTTAGAATCGTGTTCCTGTATTTCCCTCTCGTTTTCTTTGTTAGCTGTAGGTATTTATGTCCTACGTTATTTTAAGCTTTGTTTTGTCTTGTGATAATTTATTTTCAGTTATTCACGTTGCTCATGTTGAAGTCAGATACCCTACAAATGAAAAGTTACAGCTTGGAAAACCTACAGTTTGTATCCAGATCCTTTAAGCAGAGGTGTTTTTTTTAATTATCTTGACAGCCTTTAGCACAATGAATGCTGCTAATCGAGCAAGACTTGGCATAAATACCTTGGGAAGCCCCGTGAAAGTTTGGGTTTCGTGCTGGCAAAAAGCACTTGAATTGTGCGGGTGATGCTGAGTGAAGTGAGCTATAGCAGCAAGACTGCTCACTGTTCACTGATGTGACTGTATGTGTGCTAGGACTTGTGCCAGCTTGGAGGGAGCACAAGTATTTCTTTCTCTTAACTAGCACAACAGGAAAGTGTCTAGGTTGAACGTACCCTTAGGTTGCTTATTTAGATGTTTGAATAGTTGACTTGCAGCAGTGAGTGAATTTAGGTAATATATTGCTGGCTCGTGCCTGCAGAGCATCAGGCTGGTAAGGGGGAGATGCAGTTGTGATTTGGAGGGTCGCTCTGATGAGTGGTCATGGGGTGTTTCAAAGGAAGCTGGCTTCCAGAACGCTTGGTTCCAGCCCTCTGGAAAAAAAGAAGCAAGCTGTACCAATTAAACTACACAGGCTAAAAAAATGATGTGGTTAAAGAAGTATTTTCTCTCTATAGAGGCACTATTAAATTCACTCAGTTTTGTTTAATTGGTCCGACTCCAGTATAATGGCAAGCTTTCACTGCACGCTCTCTCTTTGGACTTGTTTAGACTATGGTTGATGGTATATTTCTGAAACATGTTTAAACAGTATCTTCATGCTGTATTTTGTTAAAAGGCAATGACTTTTAATGTGCATTTGCTGGTAAGACAAGGTCTGATGGGTGAGGAGTGACAGGGTACATAGGACAAGCGACCAGCATTTCATATACAGCTCCTCTGTAACAGCAGATGCTGTTAAATCTTAGCAGTTTATACTAAAAATATACTTTTGGCACAATATTGATGGTCTCGTGGAATGAGTAAACTCCATTCTGTCATTGTTATTGGGCAGGTAAGTATGCAGTTGGTGCTCCAAAGAATAAAAAAATAAATAGATTAACTAGGACAGGGGAAAAGCACCCTCACTTTCTTTCCTATGCTTTGGCTATTCTTCAGCCATCATGAGCCTGAACTAATTCTGATGATTTTGTGTTAAGATCTTGCATCTTGTCTGGGTAATTAGCTGGTCAGTTACCAAAGAGCAAACTGATTTTCCTTCTGTCAAATAATACTAAACATCTTTGTGAAGAGCATCTTTGAATGTTTAAACAGTCAGCAATTCTGTAAGGCACAAACACCGAAACTAAACAAGAATTAATTCTTGCAGAAGTCTGCTTTGTATTCAAATTGAAATGATATGCTATTTGAATAACATCTGTTAGGGGTTTTAGGTTGCGGAGAAACTCTGAATATTGAATATCCCAGTTAAATGTTCTAGCCTAAGTATGAGGTTACTTGGTTCAGGAGCCAGCTTGAATAGGGCTGTGTGTATCTGTGTCTCCTGCCCTAGGTAAACAGCTGATTCCCATGAACACCTGTTGCTCTCTTTGTACTCTGGTTAGCTGACAGAAGTGCTGCCCCTAATACAGCTTCCTGAAAGCACTTACATTATAACAGATATCCAGGAATGGGCATATTCAATGAGGTTTCCGTTCACCAGCTGACTGGAATGCGGTGGGGGGAAGAGGTGGTGAAGATGTAAGTAACAGCAGAGTTTGGTGCCCCTGTTCTAGTAATAGCATGACTTCCCATGTATTTGTACAAGAAGAATGTGTGTGAACAGACTTTTATTGTAGCATATGTTGAAGTCTGTATTACGGAAGCTGGTAAGCACAACTCTGCTGCGAAAGCTGGGATTCCACAGTGAAGGTTAACTGAATTACCTTCATTTTTTTTTTTTTTGTATCAGGTTCATTTTGAATGTTAACTCCAATAAGAATAAACGAGCTTTACAAGATACTGACTTTTTAAAAATCAAACTGTACCGCCTTCTCTTGGGATTACTACATCCATTTCTTTGTGTGGGAAAGAATTGTTTTTCATTAGTGTGCTGGTCAGAGAGCAGACTGCTTAGTCGGGTTTCATTACCCAAGTTCCCAAGAACTGGGAAAGAAACAGTATTTTTAGGAAATTTATAATTCGAGTATTTCCAGAGCCCAGTATAATAATTTGTGTTTATGATGGGCTACAACGCATATCATATATATCATATATACATATCATATATATGTGAATTTCATTCCATGTTTCAATAGGGCAAACAGCTAAATTATAATAGACTTTGCCTTTTCTGAAAAGTCATGTTGTATTCTCACTTGTGTTTTCAGGCTAAAAGGGCAGCTAAATTTGTGGTCTCTAAGCCACACTGAAATTTCTATTTACTTACAATCAGCAGCTTTTCTGCTCAAATATGTTGCTACAGAATGCACTTCGTGTTATTATTTAAAAGTCAGCATATTTTATGCCTGGGTTGGTAAGCCTTCATTATATTTTAAGTATTGTGCTAAGAAAACTAATGCCATGCTCACTGTTTACTGAGCGGAAGCCCACAGCAGAAGTAACAAAACATGTACCTTCATTAGGAGTAGGAATTCTTGAAGGAACCCACACGCATTTCCTGGGGCTTCCAGGAAAGTGGGTATACAAGGGCATTATTAGTGATAATAGTACAGTTCAGTCTGCTGCAATAACTGCAGTTATTTAAGGTGGTGAAATAGCACAGCAGCAAAGCCATCAATTTGATGGTGACATTAAGTGATTGTTGGGTACGTAAGGTAACTCTTTGGAATTGTGCCTTTAGTTTTAATACTTGCCCGAATGGTGTATTTGAAATAGGAAGCTTAATTTAGTTGAGAAATATTTGACAAAATGTTGGAAGTGCAAGCAGGCAGTTAAATTAGGCTGGATATGCATAACTGCAAGCAATACAGTTCCTAAAATTGCTTGTATCTCAAGAGAAAAATTGGTGGTGTGGGTAGGTTTTTTTTTTCAGGTGGATACAAGAATTCAGGTTACTTTCCTTGTTCTTAAATAAACTAACAGATGGACTGAGTCATCTGTCTGATAGAAGCGTGGTCTTTAGCTTGCACTCTATTTGTGACAGTTGCAAGTAATTTCTGGACAGGCTGTTTCTGCCCACCTGATATGGGATCTGACAGCTGTTTTGCCTGCAAGGCCTCTGGATAGTTTAGTGAATTATTTTGATAGTAAAAGTATAAATCTTTAAAAAATTACCATGTGAATGGAGAGTGCAGGAATGAGAATGTATTTTTTTTTGTCAAAGCTATTTATGACCATCTTAGCAATTATGTTGTCAGCCTCTAAAAATTAGAAACAGTCTGGGAGTGTGTATAATTCAGGAATGCTCTCTGGAAGGGCATGTACAAGTTTTTTCTTGACTCTGATTCAGGGTTTCATGTTTCCTGTTAGAGGTCAGAAAACAAGAATGAGTTAGTTGGCATCCTGCTTTGGGCCACTGTAGCCTAAAAGCCTTTTTTCTCCACTTCCATAAAAAGCAGAAACATTTTTCTCCCAGCACCTGTTTCAGGGGATGCTTTGCCCTAAGTGACGTCTCTCGGCGCTGCCTTAGGCATGTGATTGGAAATACTTTGTAATGAGGGCTGCTTCTTCCCATGCCAGGGCAGCTCATGTGGAACTATTATAGAAGTAGGTTATTGAACCACTGGATAGAGTCATTTGCTTTCATTACTAGAGAGAGCAAATGTATTCTGTGAAACAGATACTATTCCCTTTTTTGCTTTGACCTTTCATCTAGAGTTGCTTTTGACACTTCATGCCTGCTTCCACTCAGCAATGGAGAAATACTTGTGCCAGCTCTTTAAACATCCAGGCATGTTTAGGTTTTAAGAGTGCTGTAGTGGTGAGAGAGAGCAGAAGATACATGCTTTCTGTGTTTGATTCAAAAAAATTTGACTTCTAGTAGTAGCTCAAATTAAATGTAGCAGAGACTGAAGTCACATCAGCCTTGCTGAACTATCAGCTGTGATATTTGTTGGTGCCTACTTCACTCTCCCACCCCACCTTGCCCTGCCAATCCTTGGGAATTCAATACAACTGCTTTATGTTCTCGTGCTGTTAGAATCTTCCTTAGGATTAATGTGGGAGTGAAGCTGCTTTTGTGTCTGCCTGTGTTTAAACCTGCCAGGTTAGGAGTCACTGTTGTGTCCCTGCTGTGCCTCTCCTACCCTAACTTCCCATGGGTTCTCACAAACCTGGAAAAGAACATGGTTTTTATGGAACTTTTTTGGTTGAATAATATGCAGGAACTTTCACCCCTTTTAGAAATAGCTGCACCACCTTATTTTAACTTTAAAATTTTCTAACAGGAGAAGTGAAAACGTTTATCTAAGTAATTGAGTCTGATTTAGAAATGCTCTGTACCAATACTGGTTATATAGGAAAATGTTGAATTTTGCTTCAAATACTCCTAATAAATTGTTCTCCAAATTGCTAAACCTCTCCCCTGCGATCATGTATTACAAGTCTCCTCTCCTTCACTGTAGCTATTTCATGACTAATGTTAAAAATGTTCCAGAAGAAAATGTGAATGTTGTGCTTACCAGCCTCTGATGGTGTTATGTGGTGGTGTGTGCTGCTCCTAATGTTATGGTTCTGTAGGCACTTACAGGAGGCTTATGGAGCTGCTGCTGGGGAGGTGATGTGACATCTTTCTGGGTCTCCTGCCCAAATACTGGTGACAGCCTGGTGGAGAAAACAGGACTGTTCAGTGGGATGTGAGATGATGTGTCAATCCGCTTCGGATTAGTCTTTCCAGTTGAACTGCTTGTAATAAGCACATGTTTCGGGAATCAATGCACAAGTTCATGTGAGGAATTGAAGTACAACTCTCTTGTCTCCATGAGTAATCTTTAGGCAAGGCTCATTAAAAGAAAACACTGTCAATATTCAGGGAAAAAAATTAATTTGTTCTTAGTAGTTTCACATATTGAAAATTCTCCAATCAAAGCTGTTTTATGTAAAAGGAGAATAGCAAGAACAATTTCAGTTTAGTCCAAAACTGGTCTTCTTCTTTGCTAAGTGTGTGGGTTGGTGTTGTGGATTTTTTTTCTTTTTGTTTTTTTAAATTATGGTAAAGAAAGGTGCTGACACCAGGTGAAGTATGGGAGAAAGAAGTGGAAACTGATTGCACTCCAGAGGATGATACAAAAATGCTACTTTGCTGGACTGGTGTGCTGCTAGAAATAACTCTAAACTTCTAGTTTGCAGCACAAACGCGATTGGAAGGATTTTGTTTGAAATTGTTCTTTCACTGTCTTTTCTTCAGAAATTTGACATTTCTGTTTCCTGAACTGGATTACAAAGTGATGTATACTTACTTCAAATTCCATACAGAAGGTGAGGTGAGGTTGTTGTTTGCTGTAGTGTACTTGCCAACTAGTTCAAAACAGAAGAACTTTTAAAACCTGGAATTAAGCAGAATGGTAAAAGAGCAAGAGTAATCATTGGTATAGCTAAAACCTGTATTATCTATTAGTCTTAGTTTTATAGCGAGTAAAGAAATATTTAAATTTTCTTTTTAGAGGAAATCAATTTCTTTGTATGTCCTTAAAGCAATTTCCTAAGATGTAGTTTAATGCCTAAAATTCTTTTGAGGCCACTGACTGCTGTCAGTTTATTGCAGGTTACCATACAGTGAAAGCAGCTTTTAAATTTAAATGCTTTGAAGGGTATGTAGTTAAGATAGTGTTTTATTGTGGTCCCATCTGGTGAACCATCCTGGTGAACACTTTCCTATTTCAGTTTTATAGACCAGTATGTCTTCATATTAGTTTATATTTTGTGAAGATTTCCGTTGAAGTTGCATTTTTTCCTATCATATGGGATTGAAAATGGAAGTACTAAATGGAAAGATGATTTAAGATTCTGTTGTAGTTCATATATTTCCAACAAAACTTTCAATAGTGCTACATTAGTGGTATTTTTACTGGCATTGGTGGAAAGAGGTGGCTGATAGTTTTAGGTTCCTTTCAGCTTTCTGGTTGACTTTGCTAATGTGACTTAAGCATATGCTCTGAGTAAATCTGGGTATTGAACATGGTAGTATTGCTGGCGAAAATCACTAGTTCTTCAAATAACTTATGTTGAATATGTGGCTTTTTTCAGGTTCCAAGCTTCCAGCTCCATGCGAGCAAGAATTTTCCTTTTTCTAGTTAGTGTATGTTGTTCATGTAAATAATGCATTACAATGAGCACAGTGCACTGCTACTCATATTGAAAACTTGCTTTCTTCCTGTATTTTCCTGTTCTATAAAAATCTCATTGCTCTTTGTTTTCTTTTAAAAGCTTGGAGTCTTCTATGAACAGTACATAGTGATGTGTACACCTTTTGTTACATCTCCCGTGTTCCTAGAAAACTTGTACTGTGTTCTTGAATGCGTTTGCAAAGCCTGTTTTTAGAAACCTTCAGTTGGCTACTGTGGATGATGGTAAATGGACTTTACAACTTCAGAATAAACATTGTTGCCTATTGTCTGAAATAGGTGGTGTGGCCAGACTGACAAAACAGTGAAACCTAATCCAAATTAGCCCTATTTTGGTAGACATAATGAATCAAAATAGTGAATGACAGCACTCGGAAGATGATCAGTATTGAAGTTTAGCATTTTTATATGTAAGTCTAATCACTGAACATGCTACTTAAAACAGGTATGGTTTGGTTTTGGTTATGTACTACTCTAGCAGAAATACTGATTTAAAAAAAAAATATGTTTAGAGGTACTCTTTTTCCTAGTTGAGAATACTTCTGCTTGATAGAAATCTCTGAATATAGTCAGAGGTTATATTGTGTTTTAATTTATTGTCCTACACTGATGTATTTAGTTGATTCAGGTTAGTGTGAGTGAAACAGGAGGATGGTGCAGGAAGTGTCTGATGTATGTATATGAAATAAACATGTTTGGAACACAGGACTGCCTTCCTAGTCAGATATGAACCATCTGGTCTGAAGTTGCATCTGGAGACAGTAGATCTGTCTCTAGTAGTCAGTGCTTTTTTTTAGGTTAGAGCCTGCTTATTGAGGGGTGAGGGAAGGCATGAAAGACCTTCCCAGTTCAGTGTTGTTCTGAGCAAGAGAAGGCTGAGGAGAGGAGAAGTCCATTTTGGAAAACTAGCAGGGGACCTGTGTCTAATCATGAATAGGAGGATGAGGAGATGAATGATTAGAGCACTTGAGTAGTGTTTGAACTTAAGCACAGGTTGAATTCGGTCGTTCAACTGCTTCTTTAGTGTTATGTATTTTGGAGAGTGATTGAGAATGAGGTTTTGTACCATTTCAATGGTTTCCCTGGGTTTTTAGCTACTGAGTGGAAATGCACTTTTTGGATGAAAATTTTTACTTCGAGATTGAGGAAGAAGACCAAAGCAGTAAACACATCAAAGAAGTCAGTCAAATAGATTTTGCATCTTAAAGATCTCATGCTGCAATTTGAAGGCTTGTGGTGGTACCGTTGTTTTAGTTTCCACAGTGTGGTGTGGTGAGTCCAGTAGCCTTTAGTTTGGTGATCAGCTGTGTTAACTGCATCATATATGAATTATCCTCAGAATGATTACTGCTGCACTTTACATCTGACCTTGCATCTAAGTTGTGGGGTGAAGAAATCTGGACTGCTGCACTCAGGGTCTTGATTTTGTGTCTGTTCATGAAGTTTGTAGTCTGTTCATGAAGTATGGAGAAATAGGGTGACATCAGGCTTCTTCTTTGGCATACTGTAAAGATGACTTTGAAACCAAAGGGTATTCCTTTTATTTTGTGTACCTTTCTTAGTCACTGGTAGAACAGGTATATGTCACTGTTTCCAACAATAGCTAAATCCACAAATGGATGGCAATAAGACAAACACAAAGGTTCCCTTGCAGGTTATGAATACTGTTGCTGTAGCTGTGTTGCTCTAAGCTTATAAACATGACAAAGGTTTTATAAGGAGAGGCAATATCTTTTATTAGATCACTGGCTGCAGTGGTGGGGAACAGGACACAGGCAATTTCACACATCCAAGGGCTGAGTTCCTCAGAAAGTTGCTCAATTCTTTGCAGACTCCATGTGGAGATTTTGTACTGTGTGGATTGTTGCAGGCACATTGCAGATACAGGTAAATGTTACTGTGTGGTTTATTTTTTATAGGTAGCTCACAGTTTTGATGTCTGACCTTGTAGCAATATTTAGTGTAATTCTTATTTCAGAGTTTAAGGAACTGGATGCTTGAAAACAGGTTAGCAGCTGTAAGATCTATTTAAATTGCTATTTGTTTTTTTATTACTCTACAAAGGTGATGTCTGCATAAAGGAAGTGGAGATTGCCTTACAGAGAGCAATGTCAGAAAGTAAACCTGTGAAAATACTTTTCAAATGTTACTTTCCATGTAAAACATGAAGATATATTTTTCTTTGAAGCATCTGACTACTGGAAATCACTGGGGGAAAAGGATGCTTGGAATGCCTTTTTTAAAGAGCCCATCTGTTATTTTTGTGAAGATATGGTCTTGGTCACTAGTGTGACTTTTGTATTGTAAATCTGTAAGATGCAGATAGAAGTGGATTGCATTGCAAGGGTTGCATCTTTAGGCATGACTAATGCTTAATAATACTTAATAGTAGGATTTTATTTTTTCCTTGTTGAAATCCCCAGTTACCACAGTATAGAGGAGTATACTGTTGAGCCAGTTCTGAGTACCCTGGATATCTTGCCTTGAATTTCCATACCTCCGTTTCTTAGGGCACATGCATGCAAAGCAAGCAACCTCTCCTCTTGCAGTGATCCCTGCTCCAACAATAAAAAGAAAACCTTGATGTGAAGACTTCATGTAACTGTGAGGAATGCTTGCAGGTTTGGTGATTTGTGTAGTACCAGCCTCAGCATTCAAGAGATTTTGAATCCATGTATTTGAAATCTCACGTTTTTTCCTCCTGAACTGAACTAACCTCCTGGTCCTTGAGTATATCTGTGCTTGGGGTGGGTGTAGGGAGTAGCCTCACCCCAAAGCCCACTCATCAGGTGTTTTGGTTGTAATTCTCAGTGAGCTTACCCTGGTCTTGTCATTCCCTTGGAATGGGGAAGGTGTTTAAGAAAGAATTAGCAAAGAAACAAAAACCTGAGAAAGGATTCCCTCAAATTTGCTGGTGCATATTTTTATATAACTTATGATGTATCAATGTATTGATTTCCCAACCACTTGCGTGATTGTAGTTTTCTTTTTCTTTTGGGAACATGGAGAGATGTTATGCAATTCATACTGTCGTACAAAAAACTCAAAGAGTTTAGGTGTACGTATATTGTTGTGAAATATGAAGATAAACTGATTTTAAATTCAGAGTAGTTTAGGTAGGTGCTAGTTTTTAATATTTTGTAAGACAAAACCAATTCCCCAAACAAAACAAAGCAAAACCATGTAGAAATAAAGCCATAGGCTTTTCTTTCAGAATTTGAATGCCTTAATTTTTTTTACATAGTATGGCAGAAATATTGTAAAATGATGAAAGCATTTCATGCTTAAGAATGGAACTTCTGTGCATCTAAGAACTTTTTCTTGGTCATTACTATAGAATTAAAATGTTGTTGGTCATATGCACTGCAGCAGGAAATTTTCTCTTGGCAGCACCATACCCTCCAGCTACTTAAATGCACAGAATCATTTTAATGTAGAACAGAGTAAATGCTGGATAGCATCTTTGGTGGACTGGTGACAAAGGTAATGTTTATTCTGTGGATGTTTTTTTCTCAGGAAGACTGGGGTTAATTGTAGCTTGGCAAGTGAAAAAAAAAAA